>CM023616.1:1807989-1957989 GCA_013358685.1 Antennarius maculatus
GGGGTAGATTCGAAGAATGTCCCAATGTGGCTTGTACGTACACACTGACATTATTCCAGAGTGCGCCATCACGAATTGACAGGATATGTCACACATACACAATGATTCGTGTATGTTCGGCGGAGGTCAAGACCTCCGTCTCCGCTGAAGCCCTGAGACTGACTCACCAAACCCCTTGGGTTCGATCAAACCCAGGTTAAGAACCACCGTACTAGAGGAAATTGGCATACGGGCTGGGGCGATGTTGAACCAAAAGTTTGCCAGCCAGGTAATCTTGTTTTGCCATCCTCTGATGCAGGTGCAGATCCGTCCCTGGAACCTGAGCGACAGTGACTTTGTCATGGATGGCTCCCAACCTCTGGACCCCCGCAAGACCATCTTTGTAGGAGGGGTGCCACGACCCCTTCGTGCAGGTAATTAACCAGCTGGCGTCAAGCTCGGGTGTTAATCAAAAAGATAAACTGCTTCCTGTTTTGTTTTGAAACCCTGGATATTATCAATCAGAAGAAAGAGGAAATGCAGAAGTCCTGGTGAACCTGCTGTAGCACCAATCACCTCTTTCTCTGCCCTCCCCTCTAGTGGAGCTGGCCATGATCATGGACCGGCTATACGGAGGTGTTTGCTACGCTGGTATCGACACTGACCCGGAACTCAAATACCCAAAGGGAGCTGGCCGCGTGGCGTTCTCCAATCAGCAGAGCTACATCGCCGCCATCAGCGCTCGCTTCGTTCAGCTGCAGCACAACGACATCGACAAAAGGGTGAGCGAGTTCATGCACGCCGTTCATAACACGCTTCCTGTCCACCACAGCTGAGGTTTCCAGAGTCATTCGTATGGCACGCTGCAGAGCTGGACTCTGCCTGAGCTCGCCTCGGTGTGTCAGAGCTTTCATTCCAGATGGGGGTTCTGCCAACTGCACGGCACAGCCCACAAGAACAGAAGACTGGGCCCAGTCTGGCCTGAAGTTACAAACACAGGCTTCGGTTTAATCCTGGCCGTTCCCTGAACCGTCCCCTGAACCGTCCCCTGAATACGGGCATACAGTCGGTCTGTTCTGCAGCCTGGTTGCTCTGTTGGCCTGTTCTAGTGAACAGGGTGACCAAGAGAGACGATCAGTCAGCCAGAAGGCTGGGCCTCTGCAGAGAGCGCCAGTACACCCCAACCTGGCTGTGGCCATTGTTCTGATTGCCGTTGGTAATCTTAAATTTCATATATCTGATGTTCCTTTGTCATTGGCTTTTTTTTCACCAACACAAATGACTCATGTTGGCAGAAAAAAGAAGGTAAAGGATCTGTACGTACAGCAGTCCTTCAGAATCCCTGTCATTTCCAGGTGTGGTGCAGAAGAACGGTGCCTCTGGTCTTTCCTTCAGTCCCCATCGTTTCTTTGTCTTTAGTGGGGGGGGCATAGACGCTTGTTGCCCCCTGGTCAGCTGAAGTCTAGTGTTATAGTCACGTAAATGCTACACAGCATTGTCATTTTAGCCGCTTTCTGCCTCCTACAGTTCACAGATTTGATCACCTTTCATTTTGTGGCCACACTGTAATGAGGGTTAAACCCAACCCTCGCTGCTCACTGGCGTGCTGACACGTCTCCATGGTGACTGACTTCCTGTCTCCAGTTTCACTGGCAAAATTAACGTCATGCTAAACAAGAGGACACCTGCCTCAAACTAGTCTGGTTTCATTTGAGAACCTGACTGGTGTGGGGGTTAGGGTAGGGTTACAAACTGGTTACACACTAATGTTAACACTGCTGGTTACACACTAACTAATGTTAACACTGCTGGTTACACACTAACTAATGTACACACTACTGGTTACACACTAATGTTAACACTGCTGGTTACACACTAATGTTAACACTGCTGGTTACACACTAATGTTAACACTACTGGTTACACACTAATGTTAACACTGCTGGTTACACACTAACTAATGTTAACACTGCTGGTTACACACTAACTAATGTTAACACTGCTGGTTACACACTAATGTTAACACTGCTGGTTACACACTAACTAATGTTAACACTGCTGGTTACACACTAATGTTAACACTGCTGGTTACACACTAATGTTAACACTACTGGTTACACACTAATGTTAACACTGCTGGTTACACACTAATGTACACACTGCTGGTTACACACTAACTAATGTTAACACTGCTGGTTACACACTAATGTTAACACTGCTGGTTACACACTAACTAATGTTAACACTGCTGGTTACACACTAACTAATGTTAACACTGCTGGTTACACACTAATGTTAACACTACTGGTTACACACTAACTAATGTTAACACTGCTGGTTACACACTAATGTTAACACTGCTGGTTACACACTAACTAATGTAAACACTGCTGGTTACACACTAACTAATGTTAACACTGCTGGTTACACACTAATGTTAACACTACTGGTTACACACTAATGTTAACACTGCTGGTTACACACTAATGTACACACTGCTGGTTACACACTAACTAATGTTAACACTGCTGGTTACACACTAATGTTAACACTGCTGGTTACACACTAACTAATGTTAACACTGCTGGTTACACACTAACTAATGTTAACACTACTGGTTACACACTTACTAATGTTAATACTGCTGGTTACACACTAATGTTAACACTGCTGGTTACACACTAACTAATGTTAACACTACTGGTTACACACTAACTAATGTTAACACTACTGGTTACACACTTACTAATGTTAACACTACTGGTTACACACTAATGTTAACACTGCTGGTTACACACTAATGTTAACACTGCTGGTTACACACTAACTAATGTTAACACTACTGGTTACACACTTACTAATGTTAACACTACTGGTTACACACTAATGTTAACACTGCTGGTTACACACTAATGTTAACACTGCTAGTTACACACTAACTAATGTTAACACCACTGGTTACACACTAACTAATGTTAACACCACTGGTTACACACTAATTAATGTTAACACTGCTGGTTACACACTAATGTTAACACTGCTGGTTACACACTAACTAATGTACACACTACTGGTTACACACTAATGTTAACACTGCTGGTTACACACTAACTAATGTACACACTACTGGTTCCACACTAATTAATGTTAACACTGCTGGTTACACACTAGTGTTAACACTGCTGGTTACACACTAACTAATGTACACACTACTGGTTACACACTAATGTTAACACTGCTGGTTACACACTAACTAATGTACACACTACTGGTTACACACTAATGTTAACACTGCTGGTTACACACTAACTAATGTTAACACTACTGGTTACACACTAACTAATGTTAACACTGCTGGTTACACACTAATGTTAACACTGCTGGTTACACACTAACGTTAACACTGCTGGTTACACACTAACTAATGTACACACTACTGGTTACACACTAATGTTAACACTGCTGGTTACACACTAACGTTAACACTGGTGGTTACACACTAACTAATGTTAACACTTCTGGTTACACACTAACTAATGTACACACTGCTGGTTACACACTAATGTTAACACTACTGGTTACACACTAACTAATGTTAACACTACTGGTTACACACTAACTAATGTTAACACTGCTGGTTACACACTAATGTTAACACTGCTGGTTACACACTAACTAATGTACACACTACTGGTTACACACTAATGTTAACACTACTGGTTACACACTAACTAATGTTAACACTACTGGTTACACACTAACTAATGTACACACTACTGGTTACACACTAACTAACATTAACACTACTGGTTACACACTAACATTAACACTACTGGTTACACACTAACGTTAACACTACTGGTTATACACTAACTAATGTTAACACTACTGGTTATACACTAACTAATGTTAACACTGCTGGTTACACACTAACTAATGTACACACTACTGGTTACACACTAACTAATGTACACACTGCTGGTTACACACTAACTAACGTTAACACTACTGGTTACACACTAACTAATGTACACACTACTGGTTACACACTAACTAACGTTAACACTGCTGGTTACACACTAACTAATGTTAACACTACTGGTTACACACTAACTAACGTTAACACTGCTGGTTACACACTAACTAATGTTAACACTACTGGTTACACACTAACTAATGTTAACACTACTGGTTACACACTAACTAATGTACACACTGCTGGTTACACACTAACTAATGTTAACACTACTGGTTATACACTAACTAATGTTAACACTGCTGGTTACACACTAACTAATGTACACACTACTGGTTACACACTAACTAATGTACACACTGCTGGTTACACACTAACTAACGTTAACACTACTGGTTACACACTAATGTACACACTACTGGTTACACACTAACTAACGTTAACACTGCTGGTTACACACTAACTAATGTACACACTACTGGTTACACACTAACTAACGTTAACACTGCTGGTTACACACTAACTAATGTTAACACTACTGGTTACACACTAATGTTAACACTACTGGTTACACACTAACTAATGTACACACTGCTGGTTACACACTAACTAATGTTAACACTACTGGTTACACACTAACGTTAACACTGCTGGTTACACACTAACTAATGTTAACACTACTGGTTACACACTAACTAATGTTAACACTACTGGTTACACACTAACTAATGTACACACTGCTGGTTACACACTAACTAATGTTAACACTACTGGTTACACACTAATTAATGTTAACACTACTGGTTATACACTAACTAATGTTAACACTACTGGTTACACACTAACTAACGTTAACACTGCTGGTTACACACTAACTAATGTTAACACTGCTGGTTACACACTAACTAATGTTAACACTACTGGTTACACACTAACTAATGTACACACTGCTGGTTACACACTAACTAATGTTAACACTACTGGTTACACACTAACGTTAACACTGCTGGTTACACACTAACTAATGTTAACACTACTGGTTACACACTAATGTTAACACTACTGGTTACACACTAACTAATGTACACACTGCTGGTTACACACTAACTAATGTTAACACTACTGGTTACACACTAACTAATGTTAACACTACTGGTTATACACTAACTAATGTTAACACTACTGGTTACACACTAACTAACGTTAACACTGCTGGTTACACACTAACTAATGTTAACACTACTGGTTACACACTAACTAATGTTAACACTACTGGTTACACACTAACTAATGTACACACTGCTGGTTACACACTAACTAATGTTAACACTACTGGTTACACACTAACTAATGTTAACACTACTGGTTACACACTAACTAACGTTAACACTGCTGGTTACACACTAACTAACGTTAACACTGCTGGTTACACACTAACTAATGTACACACTACTGGTTACACACTAACTAATGTTAACACTACTGGTTACACACTAACTAATGTTAACACTGCTGGTTACACACTAACTAATGTACACACTACTGGTTACACACTAATGTACACACTACTGGTTACACACTAACTAATGTTAACACTGCTGGTTACACACTAACTAATGTTAACACTGCTGGTTACACACTAACTAACGTTAACACTGCTGGTTACACACTAACTAATGTTAACACTGCTGGTTACACACTAACTAATGTACACACTGCTGGTTACACACTAACTAATGTACACACTACTGGTTACACACTAACGTTAACACTGCTGGTTACACACTAACTAACGTTAACACTGCTGGTTACACACTAACTAACGTTAACACTACTGGTTACACACTAACGTTAACACTACTGGTTATACACTAACTAATGTTAACACTACTGGTTATACACTAATGTTAACACTGCTGGTTACACACTAATGTACACACTACTGGTTACACACTAACTAATGTACACACTGCTGGTTACACACTAACTAACGTTAACACTACTGGTTACACACTAACTAATGTACACACTACTGGTTACACACTAACTAACATTAACACTGCTGGTTACACACTAACTAATGTTAACACTACTGGTTACACACTAACTAATGTTAACACTACTGGTTACACACTAACTAACGTTAACACTACTGGTTACACACTAACTAATGTTAACACTACTGGTTACACACTAACTAATGTACACACTACTGGTTACACACTAACTAATGTTAACACTACTGGTTACACACTAACTAACGTTAACACTACTGGTTACACACTAACCTGCTTGCTGCTGCCCCCTGCAGGTGGAGGTGAAGCCCTACGTCCTGGACGACCAGATGTGTGACGAGTGCCAGGGGGGGCGCTGTGGGGGGAAGTTCGCCCCCTTCTTCTGTGCCAACGTGACCTGCCTGCAGTACTACTGCGAGTTCTGCTGGGCCAGCATCCACTCCCGCGCCGGCAGGGAGTTCCACAAGCCCCTGGTGAAGGAGGGGGGCGACCGGCCTCGCCACGTGTCCTTCCGCTGGAGCTGAAGGGGGGGGGGGGTCACGTGTCAGCCCCGCCCCGTCACACTCACACCTGACCCCTGAAGAGTTCTAGCATCCCTCTGATCCTCCAGGGGGGGGACAGCTCTGCCCCCCCACCCCCAGACAAACTTTCCCCTCCCAGCTCCAGCCTGATGAAGACCTGGAGGGACGTGAAAATGTGAAAGTCCATCAACTCACAATTTGCACTTTGGCACAAAACCCAAATCTAGACGCATGCAGAGAACCCAGAACAGCAGTTCCCGTCCTGCTGACTGAGTAGGGGGGGGCACCGTCCTTACCGAATCACGTGGGGTTTGGGGGGGGGGGCGTCCGTTTTAAAGTATAGATGTAGTTTTGTATCCATACATATAGAGATCATTTATCAGCTTACGTAAGAGGAGCATGCACTTGTTTTCAGATGCTGTAGCCCCCCCCCCCCAAAAAAAAAAAAAAAAAAATTACCAAAGGAGTCCATTCAGCACACACACACTCAGTAGGTGGCGTCGGATGTAGCAACAACGACCAACTATCCACTGACGTGGGCAGGAAAAATAACACGCGTGTATTTCGACTCTGAAAGGGTTAATACCTCATGGCTTTCAGTTTCTAGCTTTTATTTTTATCAAAAAGACTTTTTAGCGTTAAATAAATAAATGAATTAAAGCTGCGACGGCTTTGCTGCTAAACCCCTGGAGGAAACACACACACTTTCTTCAGGTGAGGGTGTAAAATAAAAAAAAAAAACGAGGAGGAGCTATCAAAGGGGGAGGGGCTACTTTTGTGGGCGTCGCCCCTTAAACTGCATGTTTAATTCAATCAGGTTGCTGCATGCAAATACACTCTACAGTATCACGTCTACTATTCCATTCTGCCTGTGTTTGCACAGGTGTGACTCGCATGAAGCTGGGGGGGGGTTGTGAAAACCATCACACACCCCCCACCGGTCCAGCCACGCCCACCGGAGGATGTTGTTCCTGCACATCCCCCCCTCCCCCCAAAAAATACTCTTCCTTAATAATCACAACCCGATGTAGGATGATCATGTGACCGGTGTAGGATGATCATGTGACCGGTGTAGGATGATCATGTGACTGATGTAGGATGATCATGTGACCGGTGTAGGATGATCATGTGACCGATGTAGGATGATCATGTGACTGATGTAGGATGATCATGTGACCGATGTAGGATGATCATGTGACCGGTGTAGGATGATCATGTGACCGATGTAGGATGATCATGTGACCGATGTAGGATGATCATGTGACCGATGTAGGATGATCATGTGACCGATGTAGGATGATCATGTGACCGGTGTAGGATGATCATGTGACCGATGTTGGATGATCATGTGACCGGTGTAGGATGATCATGTGACCGGTGTAGGATGATCATGTGACCGGTTCTAGGATGATCATGTGACCGACGTAGGATGATCATGTGACCGGCGTAGGATGATCATGTGACCGGTGTAGGATGATCATGTGACCGGTGTAGGATGATCATGTGACCGTCTGAGAGGTGAAGTAACTGTTCATATAATCGTGCAATTTTTCTACCGTGTGTCGTTCGGTGTGAGTACGCCTAGAACTGTGACCTGCTTTCACTGTTGTTTCTGTCCCACATAGAAGTCCTGTGAATCTTTATAGTAGTGCACACACACACACACACACACACACACACACACACACACACACACACACACACACACACACACTCTGGTGGGGGTCACGGTGTGAGCTGAAGCTGAGGTTCTCCATTGGTTCCCTGGTCGATGAAGGTCAGGCGATCCGTGTCCCAGAATCCAACCAAAGAGGTCACATGACCCCCTGACACACGGGGGGGGGGAGAAGCGGCGGCACTTCCAGGTGGAGGTGGGGGTGGAACCAGTGAAGCTACTGGAGGCGTAGAGCAGGACAGGACGTGGGTGGGGGTGGGGGTGGGGGGGTTTCTGTATTTATACCACATATTTCCTGCAAAGCTTGAAGTATTGGACCTGCTAAACACACATCGTGAGCGGTGCAATCACAAGGGGGGGTCTGGTTAATGCGGTTCACATTAATGAACAGTTGTTTGCGGTTCTGGCTGTCGGGTGGGGTGAGCCGGGGGCGAGCGGAGACACTGGTTGAACTGGGTTGTGGATGGGGGGTCCTTCATCCCCCTCTGTTTGTGTGAGTCGTGGTTGTTCTGTGTTGCCCCCCCACTCCCACCCCTGGCCCTCCTCTTCATCACCCCCCCAGTTTGACTTGAGATGTTTCTGTTTGTCCAGAAGAGCAGATCTGAGCAGATCTTTTCTCGCCGACAGAAGACATGACTTTAACGCTAACCGTCTCCTTAGCAACGTGAATCCTGGGTGTTTTGTGGCTTCTCCCCCCCACCGACCCCACCCCACCCCCCACCCCACCCAGCAGCGTTTCCGTGTTCGTTCCTCCTCTGTGACACGTGTTTGTTATGCACTACTCTTTGTATCTGAAGAGTTCTGACGTCAGCAGTTGTTTTTGTGAAGACAAGTGGATAAAGTGTGCTTTTCTGACTGACTAGATATTTTGCAATACCTCAATTTTTGAAATATATTAGGAGAGAAACTGATATTTTCTAAGTGAGTTTATTCAGAAGAAAAAATATATGTTAATTTAATTCTTCAAAAGAAACGATTTAACTTTTTTTTTTTTTTAATTTTTTTGTCATGCTTGTTTGCTGTTGTTTTAAGAGTTTATTTTTGACAGACGGCTGAAGGATCCAGAGCTTTATCACTAACGCTGTAGTTAGAGAGGATCTGAGGCGTCTCATCGGAGGAAGCATCAGACAAGAAAACGGCTCCTATGTTTTTTCTATATTTCTATTCAGATAGTCAGAGATCCTCTGTTTATTATTTTTAAGAGATGTTTTTTTATGTTTCCTACAATCTGTGCTCCCGTTTGTTTCGTAAAAAAAAAAAAAAAAAAAAAGCAAAGCGACGGTTGCTTGTTGGAATTAAAAGACTGGAGATGTTATTTTTTTAAAGACGAGTGTTTTCAGCTGGAACTTGATGGAAGCCCAAAAGGTGCATCAACAAACTGGTGGCCTTCTGTTCACACAAGACTTGAATTAGTCCCATTTTTAAGGCTAAACAACCTTGATTCTTTGTTGTAATGTGCAATACTGTTTGTACCGTTTGTAGAAAAGAAGAAAACAAGAAAAAAGACGCAGAATCTTTATTGCAGAATTATTTTCATTGCAAGCATTGTGATTCACTAAAATCATTTTCTACTGTGTATTTACCTACTCTACCTGCTAGTACCTTGCAGTAGTAATGTAGCCTTTGTACTGAGAAATTTCCATTATTTTTAGAAAGGTTTGCTAAAAGGAATTAAAACATTTTTGCCTCTTTTTTTATTTTCATTTCATGTTTTTCTTTTGCAGACTCAACCATTACTAGTTTCTGGGGGAGATTTTCATATCTGGTCAAAGTCATTAATATTTTTTTTGTATTTTTACTTGGAATAAATTAGTTTTCTGATGCTACTTTAAAGTTTTACTTTTTTTTTTCCAAGTTCACTTTTTTATTTCTAGGAGCTGAGAAACTTTATTATTGTGACTAAAGTGTCTTGATTCTTGAAATGCTAAGCTTTATGTGTTCATTGGCTGATGTTGCTTACGTTAGTGTGAAAATGATCTACAGAGGAAAAAAAATCGACTCACAAACAGCAGATTGGTGGTTGGTGTGATTCACAGTGTAAAATGAACGGGCAATAAAATAAAATTTGCAGAATGGACTATACAGTTCACGCTGGTCATGTGATTCTGTTTATGTGTGTGTGTGTGTGTGTGTGTCATGTGAAAATTCACAATGTTTGACATCATCGTTGGGACACCATAATAATCTTCAGATCAAGAGACTCTTACCTGTGGGGTACCTCAAGGATCCATTCTGGGGCCAATTCTGTTAATATATGTAATATGTTTTCTTATAATACTCCAGTAACATAACATTAATTTTCATTGCTATGCAGACGATACGCAATTATATTTATCAATTAAAACAAACGAATCTCAATTAGAAACCTGCCTCAGGGATATTAAATCCTGGATGCTTCACAATTTCTTAATGTTGAACAGTAACAAAACAAATTATTGGCCCGCAAGAGCATAAAAGGTCAGGTCAAAAAATAGGTCAAAAGGGTCTTTTGACCAAAACTACATTTCCCACAATGCAGTAATTCAGCCCATTTCAACTCCGACAAAACTGTTTAGAACAAAGTTAACGTCTTAACTTGTGTTTGATGTTATCTTTCTTTATTCATTGATAGTTTGATCCTTGATTGATGGAGTTCTGTGGGTTTAATAACCTGACAATCATCATCCAGACACGTGAGTCAAAAGATCTGCAGAATTTATTCTAATTCCACGTTCATAAACAAAAAGCAGCAGCTACAATAATATGTACAATCTATTCTTTTAAAACACTTGTGGTGAGTTTCAGGAGTCGGGTTCAGTCTAACGCCGCGTGGAGGTCAGGGGTCGTGGCCACGCAGGCAGCTGGCTCCAAAAAGAGGCTGCCGTGTGGCGTTCAAAGTCCTCGCCGTTTGTCCAGTGAGCTCCGTGTGGCGTTCAAAGTCCTCGCCGTTTGTCCAAGAAGCTCCGTCGTCCCACTTTCCCTTCATTGTGCAAAAATCAGAGCGCGTGGGATGGAGGGGCGCGCCGGTCGTCGGGGGTTTTAAAAACGGTGACTGGTGGGGAGGATGGATGTGGTTAACACTGATTACTCTGCTGATGCATCATGGGTAGCGCGTCAGACTGGACACACTCTTTGCAACAAACGCTACAGAAAGATGAACTTTTCTCTTAACGGCGGCGTTGACCACGTGGGTCGCTCGCTCTCAAGGAATTCTGGGATTGGAAACAGGAATTTAAAAAAGATGAAGGTCCCTGCAGCGTACGGGTGTTAACACTTCATTGGCTGTGTTTGAACAGGTACGGTAACCATGGAAACGAAGGTTGTGACGTTTGAGGAGCAGCAGGGATCCAACCTGAGACCAGGTCCTGCTTGGCCAGCAGGTGAATCTGTGTGTGTGTGTGTGTGTGTGTGTGTGTGTGTGTGTAGTACCACTCCAGTACTACTTCAGGGAGTGCATGAAGCTGTCCAGGTTGTACTCGGTGTCGTACTGCTGCTGGTCCCACAGCTCCCCCAGCCCCTCCAGCACAGACTTCATGGAGGCCTTCCCTGAGGTGGATGGCGACGGCTCCCCCTTTTCACCCTGAAACACACACACACACACACACACACACACACACACAGTAGAGTCAGCTGCATGTGAACCAGTGATGTCATCTTTCTTTCAGGAGGCTCCTCCTACTGGGGGGCGGGGTCTCACCTTATCCAGAGTGAAGAGGTTGAGCAGCTGGTCGGTGCCCATGCTCTGCAGGCTGGAGTTGTCCTGGCTGATGACGGTGTTGGCGATGCTCATCTTGAATTTCTGCAGACCCATGATCTTCTCCTCCAGGGTGCCTCTCGTGATCAGACGGTACACGTTCACCACCCGTTTCTGCAGAAACACAACAGCAACAACTACAGTGGTTCCTCTACTTATGAACGTCTCTACTTACGAAATTTTCTACTTACAAAAATATTGCCTCTAGTTACGAAAGAAATTTCGAGTTACAAAAGGTAAAAATACAGTATGGGCTGATACTCGCAGCTCCCACAGGTTCCTGAACGCAACATTCTCATAGCTACTCTGCCATTGGCTATTACCTAGCATCCTGGCATCCCATTGGCTAAGAGGGACCTCTGTGTGGAGCTAGATAGGTGTTTATGCAGCGTCCTCCTTATTCGGCCCTCGACCCATGAGGTGTTCTGATAGTTTAATGTAAATATATTAACTTTTAGGGTATTCACTATGGACCCCAAGAAAGTGACGGAGAAAAGAGGAAAAGAAAAGACGAAGAAAAGAGTTTTTTTGTCCGTACAAACAAAACAAGAGATGATAGAAAAGCATGAAAAAGGGATGCGTTTGGTTGATCTCTCCAAAGAATATGGCCGTAATGCATCTACAATCACCACGTTATTAAAACTAAAGGAAGTTTAAGGAGTTTAAGGCATGGCGTGGGTGGTTGGAGAAGTTCAGAAGGAGGACTGGAATTCACTCTGTTGTTCATGGTGAGGCAGGAGCGCATGAACCAAAGAGGGTAAAAAACAATGAGGACAGCAGTTAAAAGGTTAATGACCATCATTTTATTCTTTACTCTATTCTTTGTTTTTTACGTTATACACAACTCTCATTTATTGTGTAATAATCTCATCATAACATGTATTTGTTACATGTTTTGATGCATTTTTATGCTTTATAAAACATGTTTGGGGGCTTGGAACGGATTCGGGCATTTGCATGGAAAACGCGTCTCTACTTATGTAATTTTTTACTGAAGAAATTTCTTCCGGAACCAGTTAATTTCGTACGTAGAGGTAGCGCTGTACTGGGATTGTGTCCAACAGGCAGCATCGTCCCCAAGAATCTGAAAGCGATGGAGTTTGGGGTTCCGTTTGTCCTCGGTACCAGAGGGCGGGGCCCGAGCCGTACCTGTCCTATCCGGTGGGCGCGGTCCATGGCCTGCAGGTCCCTCATGGGGTTCCAGTCGTGCTCCACAAACACCACCGTGTCTGCCCCCGTCAGGTTCAGGCCCAGACCCCCCACGTGGGTGGTGAGCAGCAGCACGTCGATGGAGGGGTCGTTGTTGAACCTGGAGGTGAAACGTGGTTGTAGTTCACCTTCACGCCAGCAGGAGGCGCTCTGGAGCGGCGTTCAGAGACCCACTGACCTGGAGACGATGGAGTGGCGCAGGCCGGCCGGCACGCTGCCGTCCAGCCTCAGGTAGGTGACCGAGGGCAGTTTGGGCTTCAGCAGGTCGTGCTCCACGATGTCCAGCATGCTCTTCAGCTGGCAGAAGATGAGCACGCGATGCTGGGCCACCACCGCCTCAGTGCCGCCCTCTGACGCCCCCCCGTCGCCGAGACCGCAGTCCAGCAGCAGCTGGCAAACAACACACAGCAGAGCTCCAGCGTCAGACGGACCATCATGCTCTGGGGCGTGGCTGGTGCGTGTCGCTGCTCTTTACCTGCTTCAGAGCGGAGAGCTTGGGGGCGTGTTGGATGTCCCTCAGGCTGGAGTTCTGCTCAGACAGCTGCTCCGTGATGCGCTTGTACTCAGGATGCTGCGAGGTCAACACCAGGCTGGGGTGGTTACACAGCTTCCTCAGGTACTGCAGAGCCTGGGGGGTGGGGGGGTGGGGGGTGGGGGCACAGGAAGGGCTTCAGACGGTGTTCATCAGGAGAACGGTCTGCACTCAGTGTTCATGTTCATCTTTTTCGGAGCCACGGCGATAATGTCAGACTAACTCCTGTCTCTCTCACTGCGGCGTGTAAAACGCGCAGACGTCGTGTTGCCGTTTGGTCGATTTTAATAAGACCAAACGGCAACACGTTTAGGTGAATTTTTTCTGACCAGAAACTCGCGTCAGATCAAAACATAACGGCCATTTCCGGGTTCGAAATTGGATAAATAAATAAATGGATAAACTGTGAATATTTTTGTTGAAAGGAAGTGAATTTTTTCCCAATATTCTATCGCAGAAAAAGGAAGTATCGATTATTTTTTTGGTAAGTATTTACAGTAAAACATTCGTCGTCCCTGAAGTAGCACTGGCAGCATCCTGACAAAGACGCTGGAATTTAACACGGGGAAGAAACTGGACTCAAAGACAAACAGAAACGGGCTTTGGTGAACACAAGCCGAGCAGCTTTCCGTTCTGACGGCAGCGGGAGGCGAGTCTCTGAGGAACACACCTGGAAGACGTGACCTGTGGCCTTCAGCTTGGGCTTCTCCTCCTCCTCTGCAGACGCAGCAGAGATGCTGTCCTCCACGCTGACCTTGGCTCGAGACTTGGCAAAGTCTTCATACAGCTGCACCTGCAGAATGTCCAGAGTCTAAAGGTTACCGCTGTGGAGCGATTGCGTTCCTCTGGTACCCTACATTGTTCATACTAAGTACACACCCTCGGCTAAAACCCTGTAACTGGTGACATTTCAGTCACGCTGATGGAGCTGACGGTACCTGTAGAGGACTCAGGTTGCAGTAGTAGTCCTGAATTATTTTGGGTGGAAGGTCTTGGAGGACATCGTCTTTCATCCTCCTCAGAAGGAAGGGCAGCACCTGTCGGTGAAGAGCCTCCATCGCCAGAACGCCTAGAGGGACAGTTCATGTCTTCATCGTAAACGAGCGTCATTTATACCGATAATATTCAGTCAGAAGGACGGGATCAGGGAGCTGACGCACCTGCCTCTTGTTCCCGTGAGGAACTTTTAGCATCGCGACTAGCCAAGATCGGTTTGCCGTAGCGAGCGGCAAACTGGCGCTCTGTCCCGAGGAAGCCCGGCATCAGGAAGTCGAACAACGACCAGAGCTCCAGGACGTTGTTCTGGGGACGGATGAGACAGATGAATGTTCTCCTGATCTCAACTGCTTATCCAGATCAGAGTCACGGGGGCAACAGTTTGAGCAGGGACGCCGGTTTTTCAGCTTTTTTGGGATGGTGTGGGGAACAATGACGTTTTGTTTGGTGGTTTAAATCTGTAATTACTCAAATATTGGATGATAAATCTACCAAAGACTGGCAAGAAGAAATTAACAGGAATATATTCTGCTCAAATTAAAGATTTTTTTAAAAGGTAATTTATGTTTTGAATCGTACTTTAATAAGATACTCCCTGTCGATGATCAAAATACTCTGGTGAAATTCCGTTGTGGTAATCATTCACTCCCTATAGCTGATCAACGGTGTTTCCATAGTTACTACATCGATTGATCCTGCCCTATTTGTTTTGACAGTCTTGGTGATGAATTTCATTAAATCTTGTCCAAATTGCCTAAATTTCACGCAGTTATTCTCATCCTCCAATAAAAAAAAACTCAAACCTTGTTAAATTTATCAAAGCATTTATGTACTGTATATCTTTAGGAAATAACTCTTACCCTGCATTCCTATTATCTGTCATAGTAATTTATGTTTAAAAACTTTTTTTTTTGTCATATTGTGAGTCGTATTTTTACCAGATTTACTTCTGTTTTTTTATAACAAACAGCTCAACTTCTTTGTAAGTTCTCTTATACCCCCACAGGGGTCTCTTGTGGGAAATAAAATCCTTGTCACCACTGTAAGGTGGCGGTTGAGGGGCTTTAAATAAGAAAGAAAAACACAAAATCAACAGACAAATCATTGAGATGGCGTCTTACCTGTATGGGCGTCCCTGACAAGATGACTCTGAAGTTGGCAGCCAACTGTTTAATGGCTTTGGAGAGTTTGGTTTTCCCATTCTTGATCACATGACCCTCATCGAGGATACAGTAATTAAATTTGATGTTTCTGAAAAAGATGAAATAAAATACAAATGAAAATAAAACCAAACAACAGCACTAAAAACATAAAGACTGATTTTAGATACACACCTAAAAAAGTCGATGTCGTTCCGAACGACATCGTACGACGCGACGATAAGATTGTGTTTCTTCACTTGATGCTGCAACCTGGAAAAGAAGATGTTTGTGGGGGTTTCATTCACACACGAGGATGAACCTGAATACAAACATTATTCAGGATGAACCTGAATACAAACATTATTCAGGATGAACCTGAATACAAACATTAAACTAGAGAGTGGCTGTTGTGTCCTTTAGGTACAGACGTTAACTGTTGTTCGTTTATTGACAGGTCATAAATGAGTCAACTTTACCGCATGCGTTCTGTGGGCGGCCCGGTGTAATGCAGGGGGTTCAGGTATTCTTTAGAGCAGAACTTGCCGACTTCGTCAACCCAGTGGCCGGTCAGCGTGGGGGGACACACCACCAGAGACGGCATGGGGATGCATTCTGCAGCTTTCGTCCTGGTGTATTCCTGAGCCCTGGAGAGACGGGACACACGCTGGTTCAGGACATTCATACTTCACAACACCTCAAACACAACAACTGTTTGACCAACACAAACAAATCATGACTAAAGAACATTTTTCACAGGAACCCACCCTGCTCTAACTTTCCCATTAGGAGCAATGAGCTGTCTACTTTTGTTCGACACTGTACTGGTATTCCATGGTTTTTACTGGAATGCCCTCCAGTTTGAATGCTAAAATTTTATATGTACAAGTAGTCCTACTGGTTTTGGGGAAAAAGCACCAGGCAAGTGATGATAATGGAAAGAAACGCGACATTCTCTGATGACAACTCCTCCCACCTCCTCCTCCTTCACTCTAAAGGTTCCTTATGGTGCTACAGTACAGAATATGTACGTATTTTCATATATTTTTATGTTATTATTGTACAGTAACATGATATTATGTGCCTTTAATGGTTTTGTAGTGATTTATATACGGACACAGGTAAAGTCTTCACTTCTATTGGTGGATAAATGCGTTTTTGTCATAATTTAGGGGGTTCAGGGCTTTTATATAAGGTTGGAACGGCTTAAAATAATTCACGTTAAATGGGGAAATGTTTGTCTTACAAGTTCAGTCACAGAATGAATTAGAAAGAATGCAGTCACAGACTGAAATGCCCTGCAACACCCCTGAATTCTAAATCTTACCCTGATCAAAGATCAAAGTTAGTGCTCCGACTTATTCACACAACTTTCAATGGAGGCCTAACGTGGGGCTGAGAGCGATCACGTGGGTGTTTCTTATTTTGGTGTAAACCTGAACACATCGTCACCCCAGTCCACAGAGCTGAGGCGCTCATTTCAGAATGTCTGAGCATCGTTCCTGCCTGCAGAGGTGTCAGACGTGGAACTACCCGACATCCCATCACGACTCTGACAGAATGCAGGCTGGATGGGGCCGATGTGGACATGGGGCTACCTTTGTTTAACAGTATTTACTAGAACTTCTCAAATCACAGTAGTAAAGCGTGTTTTATATGCAATTGGTGACATTAGCAGTCTAGAAGTTTAACACCAGATGTTTCATTCCTCTGCACAGACAACAGCCAATCAGATTAGACTCCGTACCTCTGGTAATGGTCTCCCGCCAGAATGCAGATGGACTGCAGCGTCTTGCCCAGGCCCATGTCATCGCATAAGATCCCATGCAGTTTGTATTTATTGAGGAAGGACAGCCAGTTCACTCCATCCTGCACAAAGACACACACGCAGACACAATCACTAAGTTTGGGGGGGTTCTCATGGGAGGGGCCTTAACTGGTGACACACACCTGCTGGTACTTCCTGAGTTCAGCCTTAATGGGAACGGGGATTTTATAGTTCTCCAGTTTTTTGCCGTCGAGCAGCTGTTCCAGGAAGTGTCGTTCTCTGGCCTTCTGTAGGATCAGGTAGGTGGACATCGCTGGGGGGTCTGGAATACCTGCCTGGTGATCAATAATAGTTTGGTTTTATCGTTTAGAAGGCACGTGCTTTATGATGGGAGGCATTCTTGATCCCGTTGGCGTGCTCCTACCTCTAGGGGTAACAAACGGATCAGGGTGGCGAAACACTGCGTGGCCATGAAACGGATGCTGTCGCTGGGGTCGCTCATGCGGCCCAGCACCGGTACGACCAGCAGCACGATGTAGGGCACGATGTCCACGTCCAGCTGCTCCATCACACCTGAAGGGACGTGCGTCAAGGACAGAACTCTACAGACACACAGCAGCGACCGCCTCAAGCTGCGCTGTCGGTAAAGGAAGGACGCGAAGGATACACGCTAAAGCCTCCACGGCACCTTCCTGTTTGGTGCAGTCTTCAATCGCAGCCAGCCAGGGGAGCACACACTCTAGGAAGCTGTTCATGGTCTCCAGCATGGCTACTTTGCTCAACACCCCCACGCAGCGTGCTGCCATGTGGCGCACGGCAGTGTAGGGGTGCTGCAGGCACGTGAACAGATGGGGCAGGTGCTCCATCAGCTGGAGGAGGAGGAGAAGTTCCTTCCGTGTGAAATACTAAGAACTCTTGATGTTCAAAGTCATCATATAAACTGTTTTTTCTATTTCTCTAACCGCATTAGAGCCGTAACCAGCATCAGAGCGGCTGGAGGCGTCTCACCACTGGTTTGAGCGCTGCATCCATGGCTCCAGCCATCACCTCCAGCACCTGCAGAGAGTTGACCAGTTCCTGAGCTGCAGCGTCTCCTCTGTCCAGCTGGGCCTGCCTGTCTGAACACACAACAGACACACTGCCTCAGTGCTGGAGCACGGATGTGTGTGTGTGTGTGTGTGTGTGTGATCACGACTCCTTTGGTATGAATTACTGCGTCAGCGGTACGGAGGTGATGGTCCTGTGGACCTGCTGTTCAGCTCGTTTGCTCACAGCCTTCATGTCAGATTCTACACAGGCTTAAGGTCGACCAATCAAACACAGCGTCATCATGAACATCAACCAGTTCCCAGTAGATTCTGGGGTCAGATGTCAAGTCATGACGCAGGAAGTGCTCCACACTCTCCTGGAGGAGGCTGTGTGGAAACTCCTGGGAGACTCATGGTACGGATCCTGCATGAACAAATGCTTTTGATTCATTTTTAGCTGTAAGCTGTAATTTCAAGATTTTTGGAACAGATGTTTTGCTTTACATGTAATGAGTCTACAATAAACACAGGAGCCACTTTTTGAAATAGCTGACAAAACAGAGCTTTTGAGATGCACCTGAATAAGAATTAATGACACAGCAGCAACACATGATGCTAATATTTCTTTGGATAATTACTGGCTGGGGTTTCTTCCTCAATGAAGGAGTTTTTCCCTGCCGCTGTCTCTTACGCTCTGGAGGGTTCCGTTGGGTTTCTCTGTCTGTTGAAGCGCTTTGAAATGTCTGCTGATGTGATTGGATGCTTTATAAATAAAAGCTGAAAGCGTGTCGTTACCAGTGGGCGTGGTCACAGCGTGATGGAGCCCGTTAACATACCGATACACTGACTGTCAGTCACCACCGCTCTCAGGGGCCCCACTGTGTTCTCCCACAGGTACGGCAGAGACTTGGTGAGGTCTGCACCGAAGTACCTGGCTACAGTGGTGAGGGAGAACTCCGCCCCCCGTCTCTGGATGAGGAAGGGCTTCTTGGTCTAAACACAAACCAGCACACACACACACAGGTTACATACAGACCTCCATGTGATGGAGTGAATGGTTCTAGGGTGTCCTTCCACCTCATCATTATCGGCGCTGATGGTGCTGCCAGGAGGGAGGTCTGTGGCGGGGGTCTTTGGCGCTTTAGGGGAGGGGCCCCTCTTACTGGTGATGACAAACGCTGCTCTTTGGTGTCGGTACAGGGTAATGATACCCCGGGTTTTGTTGACTATGTGATGCAGGCCGTCTTTCTCCAATCCACTGCCTAAAGGCATCAGAAATGGTCAATAACTGATAACTGATGGACTTGTACTGATAAATACGTTAAAATAAAGACTGTGCTGTGTGACCTTTAGCATTTTCCTGTGTGGGCGGTACCGGGCACGCAGACGAGGGCGTGGCCATGGAGTCGACGCAGGCGGAGGCACAGAGGTTTTTAATGATTTTGGGGTTGGGGCATGGGGAGCGCGTGGAACACTGCTGCAGCAGCTTTGCTATGAAAGCAGCCGTGTATCCCTGGACCAGCGTGTTCTCCTCCCGCTTGATGGCCTCCATCAGGGGCCTGACCAGCGGGTTGAGCTTGTCAGGAAGCGCCTGCAGGTTGATCACCGCGCAGGCCGTGAACATGTGGACCCGCAGGTGCAGCTGCTGCCACTCTGCGCTGGTCTCCATCACCGTCGCCTGAGCCTGCTGCCGTTTGCTGTCCAGCGCCTGCCACTGCTTGGATTTCACGCTCAGGCCCACCGTCGACTCCGTGAAAATGGTGGTTACCTAAGGAACGAGAGGAATTGTCAGTTTCCAAACTACTTACTTGAGGAAATGACAGCTTTGACAGAAAAACAGCCGGATGACGTGTAACTTTGTAATACTTTATGTGCAAACTCACACGTTGTAGTTTACGCTTTCAAAAGCAAAAACAAAAAACGAGGCAGTCAGAGACTGCAACGTCCTGCAACACCCCTGGACTCAACACTTTACCCTGACCTACTTTCATAATGGTCGCAGTAATGAATTCTATATTGAACTATCGAGTATTCAACTTTTCACCAAAGGTGAAGGTCGTCGTCACATTTTTGTGCCTCTGGCCTCCTGAAAATGTGGCTTTTTGTTCTGTGATTATATCTCATCAGGTTTCAGAGATGTGGACCTAAAAAGGTATAAAAGTGAAAACCTTGAGCTAGTTTTTCAAGGTCAAGGTTGCGATCAAATTTTCATCCCCTTGCCTCCCTGAATATAACGCCTTTTGTTTCGTCTTTCTATCTTATACAGTTTCTGAGATGCAAGCCATGACCTTGACCTAGTTTTCTCAAGGTCAAGGTCATCATCTCATTTTCATCATCTCCCTTTGCTGCCTGAGTCATGTGCTTTTTCTTTCATCTTTTTTATCAGTTGTGAAGATATTCGGTGGACTAACACACGGACGAACACTCTACAATATAACCGGGCACGCTGGTGGCCCTCGTAACATCACCATAGCAACACAACAGCAGGATCGACTGAATAATTATAAGAAATCCAATCACTAGCATCCATTTCCAGTGATTGGATGCTCTTACCAGGTCATTAGCTTGATCAATAGTGAAGATGCTACAGTTGAGGCGGTCTTGCAGGTCTATGTTGGAATCAGCCAGCAGCGCAATGAGCTGTTTGCACTCGTTCTGCATGCGTGTGAAGGGGATGGCGATCTCATCGTAGTACAAGTGTTCTGACAGAATGGCCAGGAGACGAGGCAGAACCATCGATGACACCACCTCACAATCCTGAAAGAGGACAGAGGAAGTGTAAACGATGCCCTGAGGCTCGAAACGTCAGTCTGTTCTGCTCACATGCAGGATTCTGTTGAAAGCCAAACTGCGCTGGTCACCTTCTGCAGTGCAGCCCACTCACACAGCACCAAAGCCACAGTAACACGCTGCAGCGCCGACTTGGAGTTGAGGTGGAAGAGCAGCAGCTGACCTAAAGACTCGGCTGGTCGGATCTCCTGAGAAACAGCGTTGAGCTGAGGGTCACAGATACACCGACAAAGAGCCCCCAGCAACCTGTGACCACGACAGAGACCAACGTTAGCATGTCGTTGTTAAATAACTGCAAATTTGGTGAGAGACCAACTTCAGTTCAGCTCAAGATCATGAAAACAACTTTTCCCTTTTCGAAGCAAAAACCAGACTGTACTTAGCAGCCGTGAGGCGAGCTCGGATCACCACGTAGTCTCTGGTCACCGGGTCGTCCGTCACCGTCTCTGCTCCTGCGATGTACTCCTGCACCGTTTCCTTCACCTGATTGGTTGCTTGCCGTGCCTTTGTGCACGATTTATCCTGTTGCACCAACAAAACATTCATCGTTATTGAAGTCTTATAGCTGGCTACTATCACTACATTACGCCAAACATTGTTCTCTTACACCTGCTAGTTATGGAGTTATTCTAGTTTAGGTTAGGCTTCCCAGTCTCTCTTTGGGGCTCAACATTTCAAACATCTCCTGTTTATCTTCAGGCTGAACTTCTGCTTTAGTTCTACTTCTACTTCTACTTCTTGAGGAAACAAAGGAGAATGGATTTTGTGTTTAAATCAGACGTTTGAAGAGTTGTTTCTGTGAGTACAAGCGTTTCATTTATCCAAGTTTTCATATTTAACGTTCTTATAATTCAATTTCATTTATATCAAATCAGTTATAATGAAAGAAAATGAAAAATATACTAAAAATGAAAAAAATGCTTGCTCTTCTGCGTTGTGTGTAAATAATGTGTCCCATTGTCCCATTTGAGAGAAGTTATAAACGTCTCAGTCCTGAACGCTACATTGGTGGCAGTGGTGGGAGCTGCTCACAGCATTATGGGATGTATTTATGCAAGTTTGACTAAGGATAGCATCACTGAAGGCCTAGGTATGAAATTCACGGCCCGCCGCTGCTGCTACTGTTGTTTGCGACCTGACTGAGGTTCATGATCCTTGAGAGGCCTTGAAGTTACTTGCTTTATTTGTATGAATACATGGACCTACGTGTACCTGCAGATGAGCTTCACACTATATAAAAACAACAACATGAGAACAAGATGACCTGAACGCTCGTGTTTCTGTTTCATTGGCTTAAATTCCTGCCAAACAGAAGCTCCTGTTCTTGAACGTGACGAGACAACAGGCGTTCTGAGTCTCCTGTAGTCGTGAATTCGGCCTGGTACCTTGGAACGGGTCTTCACTTCCAGTAGCATGTTCAGGTCGATGGGAATCTGTGAGGCCTGCATCATAAGGCAGAGCCAGGCACCCATCCAGGGACAGCTGGCCGCTACCACGTACTGCTGGGGGGCCTGGGACAGCAGCTCCATCCAAACCTGCAGACGGTGAACCAGTGGAGACCTGATTAAAAAAAGACTTACCCATGACCCCCTTCATCACGGACCGAAGCTTCTTAGGAACGTGACCCGCCAGACCCAGCGGTAGCCCCACCCATGAGACATACCTTCTGGACCAGGTCCAGGATTTCCTCGTTGCTCTCCAGGATGCAGGACTGGAAGATGTGTCGGAGCATCTCCTGCAGGATGGGGTTGATCCACGCAGCACAGCTCTGAGGGACAAAAGGTTCCGTCTGGGGCATGAACTGTGTAACGGGTCAACCAGCGTTATGTACAGGTAGTCCTCAATATACGAACACAACTGGTTCAGACAGGTTGTTTGTAAGCTGAATTGTTCTCTATTAAACTTCAATCTACTGTATAATCACCATTTGAGGTTATTTAAATGTCATTACTAATTACTGAAGTACTACAATAGTCACTCGCGTATTCATGCTTCAAGATGCCCAGCTTCACCTCATCGCGGATTTTTAGTAGGTAGTCACGTGATACTGTACGCGCATTCGATTGGCTGACAGCGTGTGGAAGTGCGCTGCGTTCTGCGAGTCTCAGAACGCAGCGCACTTCGGTGTATTAAAGAAACATTAAAAGTGTTTTAAACAGTCGATCAGAGTGTGGGGAAAGGTGGTTTAGTATCAGTATGGGGAGGGTCCATAAACGTTTAAATTACTGTACCATAAATAATAGTTTGTTGCAATATTGCGGAATTTCGTTATTTGTGGGTGGTTCCTGGAACGTATTATTAACGGCGAGTAACGAGGGATTACTGTATTCCCTCAAAGTGACTAGAAACAATGACAGGACATTAAAACAATAACTAATAAATAAAATACAGGTACAAGTCATTTGGAGGTAAATTCTTCGATTATATGTTGGTTATCAAAAAACTACACAGAAGAATTTTTAAAAAATAGAAAATTTAAGTAGTTAATCTCATAAAATCACTAGTAAACCATTAAATGTTACTGTACAATAAATAAGAATAAAAACAGTATCATATTAAAATACGTACGTGTAGTTCCAATATTTACCATTAAGTGTCACTCATGAGTCACCCGATCGTTTTAATTCAGATTAGTTTACGGTAAACTTTTGTTCCTCATAATTCAATCCATGAGAAGAAGAAAAAAACCAGAGTCCGAGTCGTCATCAGAGAGACGGTCACCACGACCACTACCTGCACTAGCCTTTGGCTTGTCATGCATGATAAACAGTAAAGTATCCAAGATACGAAGCCTGACGCTCTGAGATGCTAACAGAGACAACAACAACAAGAGGGGGAGACGAGTGTTGGAGTTGCGTGAACGCAGCGCTGCTGCCCCTCAGGGGTTGTGGCAGAAAGGGGAACTGCAGGACAACAGTCTGATGTAGCGGAGCGCGTTTGTTCATATCTCTGAATGCTCATAAGTCGAATGTTCGCAAGTTGAGGACTACCTGTACTGACAAGTATTTCATGTGATTGCCCAGGTGTGGCGTCAAACTTACCTGGTCAGCTTTGGACAGCAGTGTGTAAAGTGTTTCCAGCGCTGCCCGTCTCACAGATGAGATGGTGTGTCTCAAAAACGGCCAAACCCGAGGGACCAGGACCGTCAGCGACTGCTGCATGCTGGGACACACATGAAAATGTGTTCATGTAAATACAGACTCATGTGAAAGTAGAAAAAATAAACTCCACTCTGTGTTCACCCAACAAAAATCAGTCAGTAGCACCAAAAACGTCATTTTTCTCTCGGACTCACCTGCACTGACGCACCTGTGGATAGACCAGCAGCGAGGACAGCAACGTCATGATGCTATTGGTGGAAGCAGTGAGGTCGTCCAGGTCCAAAAGAGCATCCCAAAGCGTGTTGACAATAAAAGGAACCTGAAAGACGTGCAGAGCCTTGTGTCAAAGGAACTACTAATTCTTTGTTTTCTATACTTTCATTTACGCCACGAAAAAAATTCAATGCAAAAGATAAAATTGAGTCAATCTAAGATCTCCAAATTTAGAACACTGCATACTAACTGGCTGTGTGTGACACATCGACACAAAGGACTGGCTGACCTTACTGGGCAGCAGCAGTACCAGGCCTTCCACCACAGGAATGAGGGCTGAGGCTGCCACAGCCCTGACGTCGTCATCTAGGTCCTGCAGGCCCACGGTAACGGCAGGAAGCACCCGGGGCAGCAAAACAGAAATGAGGTCCTAAGAAAGACACAGACCCGGCAGACAGACGTGGGCATGAGATCAGATGAAGACAAATCAAAGTCTGTCCACGCCTGTTGCTGATGTAAGCGTTCACACGCGGTACCTGCCGGACAGCCAGCGCGTACTTGATCCCCAGCAGGCCTCCGTGACGAGCTTCCCACTGGTCTTCTTTCAGCAGCTTCAGCAGGACATCGACCGTCATGGAAACGCCGACTTCATTCATGTGTCGAAGGGCCACGCCCAGAGCCTGGGCACACGTCTCCCTGACGGGAGCCACCACCTGGAAACGGTTGGAGAACAGGTCCTCAGCCTTATTAAATGATGGAGTCAGTCCAACTCATACCAGGAGGGTGTTATTTGTTTTAATTTTATTACACTAAGGACAAAATCAACCACACCTGTCAGGTAGAACAGGTACTGAATAGATCATATTATAGCATTTTCCGCACGACAAGGCGCACCTTCAACGAGTGGCATATTCTAAACCCTTTTCACCTATAAATTGCACTGGATTATGAGGCGCACTGTCAAAATTAATCTGTCAAACTGAACCACAGTGATGAGTAATTAAAATCTTTACGCTCAGATAGAGCGAAAAATTGCTGAAGCACTCAGCGAATAAAAAATGATCCGAACAAAGCGTTGAAAATATTGAATATATGCATAACGCGTCTTATTTCCATGATTTACATGGCAAAAGCAAATCGGGAACATTTTTCATTGCATCTCACTCCATGTGTGATTCCGCTCTATAAAGGTCAATCAACGTAGATCCCCCCCCTCTAGTCCACACCTACCTCATCAGACACAAAATCTCCAAAGCGGTCGAGAGCGAAGACACAAAGCAGCCTGATGACGAGGTCCTCGATCCACTCCTGGTGCTGCCGGAACATCTGAAGCACAACGAGAGCCGTTTACGTGGTGTCCCGTTCTCACTGAAGGTTCAGGATCAATGCTGGAACGCACCTGTTCTGCAGTACTGCCCAACAGCTTCCCACCCCCAGCACCGTGGGACTTGAGGATTTCCCTGAGACCAGTACCCGCACCGTGACGAACCTTTGGACAAGCGTTCAGACGTTAGACTAAGATCATATCAAGATTGTGGGGTTTTTTTTGAGGATATCACTGGTTCTGAAAAGATCTTAAATATCAGTTTGGGAACAGTTTAGTCTCAGATTCAAATGTTTGCCAGCAGTTCAAAATAAGCTCAACTTTATTTTTTTTTTTTAAAAACTTTTCACCTCCCATGAAGGATTGAAGAGGTCGTTGCAGAGCTCCTCACAGAAGCTCTCCAGAGGCCACTCATTTGTCTGAAATAGAAGCCAAGAGAAATTAAAATCATCACTATGCAGAATAAGAATCAGTAGGAAACATGGTTAAACCAACGGTCCCTTAAATTCAATTCAAACTCTTTCACCGAGGGCCACGTCAGCATAATGTCCTCCAAGGGCCAGATGTAACTAATAAATGTAACTAAATGTAACTCAATGTAATGTAAAATAAATGTAACTACTCCTTAATGTTAAATAATTTATTACTTATTCAAGTTACAAACATTACAGTTACACAGAAAAAAAAAAGATTTCTTTGTTGCAACATAAATCCTTTTAATTTGTCAGGTTATTAAACCCACAGAACTCCATCAATCAAGGATCAAACTATCAATCAATAAAGAAAAATAACATCAAACACAAGTTAGGAAAGTAATTTTGTTCAAACCGTTTTTGTCAATGTTAAATGGGCTTGAATTACTGCATTGTGGGAAATGTAGTTCTGGACAAAGCACACTTTTGATGAACTATTTTTAGACACTCTGACCTTTTATGCTCTCGCGGGCCACATAAAATGATGTGGAGGGCCACATTTGGCCCCTGGGCCTTGAGTTTGACACATGTGTTCAAGAGGATTTTACATCAATGAAACCACTGACTCCTTCTGCTTTCTTACCTCCTCTAGGAGACTTGAGTTATCTGGAACATTGTCGATTAACACTTTGCTCTCTGTTGCTGGTTGATCAATAACGACATTGGTGGTTTTCCTCCGTTTCTCTTCAGGTTCACCTTCAAAGCTGTCGTTACTGAACGGTGCAGACAGAACCAAGCCTTCATTAGTAACGATCAAAAACAGCTCTCCTTAGAGCAGACATGTGCAGACGTGTGGACTCACCTCTTCTCGTTCGGATCCATGTCTCTGGATCGTTGTTTGGCCACCAGCTTGGCCATCCTCTTGGCCTTATTCTTCTGACGACTGCTCATGCCTGGCCGGAACTCAGAGTCGATCAGCTCAGCGGCCTGAAGGGGCTGGGAAAAAAAACAAACAGTGGAGCCGATTATGATTTCAATATTTAACGGCACACAAACACCATCAGCTGTGGACCACGTGACTGAATTAAACACAGGTTTATGGCTGTTGACACATATTGCGACGACGCTGCCTCCATGAGGTCAGTAACGGAACTGCAGGCTCAGTTTGCGTTCTGTCTGGGGGTCAAAGAGAACACAGTTTTAGACATAAGGCATGAGCCATAAGAAAAATCCAACCTCGGGCTGTGATTGGCCCGTGGACCGGATTTTGGAGACGCCTGGTCTAAGGGTAGGGGGTGTAGAGTCTGTAAAGAGCCACACTGTCCTTTGTGAAACGTCATTGGTGACATTCCAGACGTTTAGGATGGGTAAGCCTCTGGTTCTACAGGACACTGATGGGAACCTCAAGCACCAGCCGCAAAGTAAGACCCTCCTGAGAAACAGGGAGCATGCTGGGTAGGGACAGCATACAAAACCTGCTTAAGCAAAGCGTTGCTCCACAATTATCTGCTTGAAGAAATCAGTCTTGTTAATCTAGGATAATAGTTTTAAGGACTTGAGGACCCGTGACGGAGGACACAGGCGGACTGGTCACATGACGGAGGGTCAATCGTGTAGAAGGAACATGGGCGTAGAAGGAGACATCAAAGCATCAACACACAAACATTAAAGCGACACGTCTGGAAAATGGAAAATCCACAGAAGAACAAATCAGGAACAAACGGGAGGAAACTGGAGTCGATATCTGTGACCAGAAGAAACCGGCTGAAGGACAAGATAAAGGAATCATCAACACCTGAACACACAAACACAACGGGTCCAGTGGGCTGAGGAGAAGTAATCGTGGACTGATGACTGGATGGAAGTCATTTGTTTGGTGTTGTTCCACTGAGACTGAAGAAAACCTCCAGCCGCTGATGATCTGGGCTGTGTGTCCGGTAAAGGTTCTGAGTGATGATAAATACACGGGTTTACGTTGACATCTTGGACACTTTTCTCACCCCTTCCTTTGAAAGGATGTCTGGGGATGATGACATCACCATTCAAGAGGATGATGCATGTAGCGCAAACCTCAAAACCCACAAAACCTTGACGTATGGTCAACGTGAGGTCGAGATTTCTATTTGCGAGAACGAGACCCACCATGTGGTTGCGGGAGCTGCATCCAGCTGCTGCTTTGGCCCCCTGTCCCCTGGTCTGGCAGCTGTAGTCCAGGTCCTCGTCGTTGAACAGTTCCTCCGTGTCCATGCCGATAGCAGCACCCATGTCCAGACCCAGCTTCTTCTGGAGCAGCTTCCTCTGGCGGGCCAGACGCTCCTTTGGGTCCATTTCTCCTGGAAACAAACCCCAAACAGTCACAGAGGGAAAACTCAGATTTATAGTCAATACAGGAACAACTTGCTAAACTCAACTTCCATCGAACAGGAGATCTCAAAACGAGGAGAGAAAGATCATCAGATTGGAGTTTCTTCAAGTCAAAATCCACAATCTGGAGGGCGAGTACAAACCGGTTTTGTCGTCCTGCAGCTCAAACTCTGCCCCTGCGGATCCCAGGAGGGAGGCCCCGTGTTTGAGCAGGCGTGAGATGTCAAAGTGGTAGAAGGTCAGCCTGTCGCAGGACGAGTCTTCAGGAGACACGTCTTCACCGGACTCTGGGGAAGCAGAACAAAATCCCACGGTTCAGTTCTGGAATGACGGGAGCGTCTCCGATAGCACGACTTCATGGACGACAGTCTGGACAAACCAGGGCTGTGAACCGGATCGTGGAACGAAAACGAAAGCTTTTTTTTTTTTTTTAATGTTCCGGAACAGAAAATAATTGTAAACTGGTTAATAAAGGGTTTGTTTGTTTTTTTTCATTCTTGGAATAAATATCTGACTTCATGTTTCCCTTCCTGTCATTCACTAAATATGTGATGAAAGCAGAGAGAAGTTGAGGCAAATCAGTCAAGGAAAAGACAGCCTCCCAACTTGGATTATATTCCTAACAGGTAAACACTGCAGTCCGTCAAAAAAATCTTTTAAAACATGTTTGACTTAGACGTTAACTCTTTGTCTGCCAGTCATTTTTAGTGCAGTGTGTCCCGTACTGCCAGTGCTTTGTAGACATTAATCTCTTTTGGTGGACTTCCTCCTCTGATGCTCATTTATCAGTGTTTTCTATCTGTCCTTGACCAATGACGAGATGCTTTGCTCAGAGCTTCGTGTGTTCGCTCCACGGTGACCTATGACACTCTGACACACACAAACTCTGTTCCACCATCAGCTGCTGCACCTTCTCAGTCTCTCTCTGATTCTCCATCCTCTGTTCCGAAACTGGATCAGTGCTGCTGTACTATTTACTGTAGGAACGTGTCTACATCATGTCAACTAATTGCTTTACTTGCCTACATATTAATATTTACACTGAACGTTATGAACCGGTTTGGGAACTTCAGGAACATCAATTCTTGGGTGGAGCGTAAAACCCTAAACGTTATAATTCTGTTTGGAACGAACCGGAAGCCAAAATATTCTGGTTGGGAACCCTGACACACGCACACGCGCGCACACACACACACACACACACACACACACACACACACACACACACACACACACACACACACACACACACACACACACACACACACACACACACACACACACACACACACACACACAGCAGCCTAGCACCTCACCATCTTTAGGCTTGGGGGTCGGGTTCCACTCAGGAATATTCTTCACAATGGCTTCGACAGCTTGACCCGCAGCAATACGAGTGTCCCAGTTGGGACTCCTGAGGTAGGTCAAGACCTGCAAACGACAGACAGGAGATTTTATTTTCTACAGGTAAAGAGAAGGAAGAAGAAACCAAACAGAATCCATCACCTCACATTTTGTCTCTTCGTCAGGATGCTACACACTTCCAGCCTTACAGGACGTGGACACCTCAGCGAGCAGCAGCGCGGTCGACCCCGTCATACTACACATCGGTCCAACGTACCTTTGACGACAGGTTGTTGAGCTCGTGTGGATGGAGTTTGACCACTTCTCCAAGCTGTTGGGCTGCTGCTTTCCTCGTGACGGGTGTTGTTCCGGTGTCGAGCAGGATAAACAAACGATCAAGCCTTAAGACACAAACAAACAAATAAATGTGATGCTGACAAGATACTGAAAGGATTTATCAGGCAGAGCAGATCCACTAGTGAACGGGAGCCCAGCTGAACATTGAGGGGGATCTGGTGAACTTTCCACAGAACCATCCTCAGACTAATCCAACAGACCAACACCCCCCAGCAGCTTCACATCTTAACCAGCTCAATGTTCAAGACAAGGAATTTGTCTTCATCTTTTAATATCAGGTAGAATTATGTCAAATGTTCTTTCAAACTAAATTAATGTAGATCACATTTTAAAATAAACATGGATTTCACGTATCATCACCATGATGCTCTCTCTCTCTTTCTGTTGCCAAAAGCAGGAACATTACCCACGTTCCCAAGCGTGTTTACATCTGGATCATGTGGGGCATCGGCAGAAACCATGGCTACAAACCCATATCTACAAACAAACACCTTCTAGCCTTTTAAAGAGAAATCAGTTTAATAACTCAAGATCTGAACTATAACAGGTACAAAACAGTGGTGGCACCATCCTGTGACCCCACAGACGACCCCACATTAACCCCTACAGGAATCACTGGATCTGTAACGAAACACTGAATTAAACATCCATGACTTTAACTTTAATTTCTGACCTCAACCCATCTTAATACCCCCTTCTGAGCATCAACAAAATGATTTCTATCCATCTATAGTGTCAAAGCAAAAAGCTGAGCAGCAGGAACACACCTACACACACCACCTTCACATTGTTAGTACAGATACTGTTTGTGTAAACACACACAAGTTACGTTGAGTTTACAGGTAATCTATTACTAAATCCAGTAGATTACAGGTGCCAGAGCCTGACCCAGGTGACACCTGAGCTGGAGATCCAGATACCGGAGACCACCGGACCTGGTATCCAGACACCTGCCCTGACCGGACTGTTAGCGGTCCAGCTCAGCGAGCTGACCGGATCAACATGTTCTGGAGAGCTGAACCTCCAGCCGGGGGTTCTGGGTCCCCAGCAGCGTCAGTGACCCCTCCAGCCGGTCTGGTTTCAGGGCATCAGCCCGGACACCTCGCACCCGCCGCGGTTACATCCCAAACAGTTCGGGGCCCGGTTCCGTCCCGGTGTGCTCACCGGTGTCCCAGAGCTGCTTTACCGCTAGCCTCGCACCGGAAGGTTAGCCCGTTAGCTCGCTAGCTGACGTTAGCCGCCGCCATACCGTTCATTAGCAGGGGATGCTAGCAGGGATTAGCAGGTTTAGAGGCTAACTGAACACCCAGATGAAGCCTGGGGGGGGGGTCGGTATCACCTGGAAACAGCCATGTCCGGCGGGTGTGTGTCGGTTCGCGTCCCGCAGCAGGACCGGCGCTCAGAAACGGGACGCTCCCTGTCGTTAGCTTAGCAGCGGGCAGGGAACGCAGTCCTGAGCCGTTAGCAGCTGGCGCTAGCTAGCCGGGCCCGGCGGCCGTGAGCACCCCACTCCGCTGCGAGGACTCCGTCCACCATCAGTTCACGTCCGCCCCGTTGTGCCGTCTTCTCCGCGGTTCCTTCTGCCGGTGGAGACCGCAGAGTTCCAGCCCGGAGCTACAGCTAACCTTCGGAGGCCCCCGAGGACAAATACGTCAACCGAATCAGGTGTAAAGAGTGATTTTGTCGCACGATCAGGGCATCCCAGATGACTGTTTTTATATGAGCAGCCATCTTGCATTTATTCCTTCCTCCATAGCAGGCGGCCGCTGATTGGCTACTGGTTTCTGTGACAGCCAATTAAAATGCACGTTAGAAGCGGAAGGAAGGGAAGCAGGAATAAAAGTACATTTTTTTCCCCTCAATATTGTTTGACAGAATATTTGTCCTACGTGGTTGCTGCACAACTACAGTATTTTCCACACTATAAGGCGCACTGGATTATAAGGCGCACCTTTAATGAATTGTTTATTTTAAAATTTATTTCACATATAAGGCGCATCGGATTATAAGGCGCACTGTAGGTTTATGAGAAAATTATAGGCTTTTAGGTGTAGTGTGGAAAATACTGTACAAGGAATTCTGATTGTAGAACATATTTTAATGTAAACAATGCTGATGTCAGACATTGTTTAATTACACTGTTGTTTCCAGTTTTAAGTCTCATGATTTAAACAAACACTTTCTTTGAATTAGTATGATTTTGATTATTTTTACTACACATTTGGTAATATTTTTGTGTAACGTTCAGATCTAGAACTCTGAGCTGACTATGATCCTGAAAACAACAACAGTTTGGGGCGGCAGTAGAGTCCACTAAGTCTTGGGACCGGGGGGTCACCAGGTCAAGACCCACATGGACCAAAAAATTTTAGAGTGTGAACTGGTAGTTGGAGAGGTGCCAGTTCGCCTCCTGAGCACTGCCGAGGCGCCCTTAAGCAAGGCCCCATCACCCAACATGGAAAAAGAATTTTCCTTCGGGGATAAATAAAGTATGTTTCTCCTGCTTCTCACTCATTCATTTTCCTTTTTCCAGTGCACTGTGGCAACAACAATCAAACTTTTCAAAATGAGTCCTCTGCACAGAGAAGCAAACACAACCGCTCCATTTGGTTGTTCATGTTCAGTGTTTCATGCTGCTATTAGTTACTTTTAAGAACTAGGATTAGTCACCTGTAAGTGCACCAGTGTGGAGGTACTGGTGCCTGGAGTTACCAGTCACTGACTGGTGAACAAGGCACACTTCAGTTAATTTCACACCTCAGTTAATTTAATTTAAAATGCATTCTTTATTGTATTCATAAATTATTGTGTAATACAATAATATTATTATATGTATTATTATAATATCAATATGAGTGTTTTCACCACTCATAAATACAGAGGATAAATACAGAGGGTTGCGTCAGGAAGGGCATCCGGCGTAAAACTTTTGCCAAATCAAAGATGCGAATCAAACATATGACTTCCATACCGGATCGGTCGAGGCCCGGGTTAACAACGACCGCCATCGGCGCTGTTGACCTACAGGGCGCCGGTGGAAATTGGATTACTGTTGGTCGAAGAAGGAGAGGAGGAAAGTGCGTTCGCACGAAGAAACAGAAGAGGAGCGCCAAGAGTATAGGACTAAGAGTAGGGACGTTGAATGTTGGAACTATGACAGGAAAAGGTAGAGAGTTGGTCGACATGATGCAGAGGAGGAAGGTAGACATACTGTGTGTCCAGGAGACCAGGTGGAAAGGTAGCAAGGCTAGAAGTTTAGGAGCAGGGTTCAAGTTGTTCTATCATGGTGTAGATAGAAAGAGAAATGGAGTAGGAGTTATCTTGAAGGAGGAGTTTGTTAGGAATGTCCTGGAGGTAAAAAGAGTGTCGGATAGAGTGATGAGTCTGAAGCTAGAAATAGAAGGTGTGATGTTCAATGTTGTTAGTGGGTATGCCCCACAGGTAGGATGTGAGCTGGAGGAGAAGGAGAAATTCTGGTTGGACTTTGATGAAGTGATGCAGAGCATACCTAGAAGTGAGAGAGTTGTCATCGGTGCAGACTTCAATGGACATGTTGGTGCAGGTAACAGAGGTGATGAGGAAGTGATGGGCAGGTTTGGTATCCAGGAGAGGAACGCAGAAGGACAGATGGTAGTTGACTTTGCAAAAAGGATGGAAATGGCTGTAGTGAATACTTTCTTCCAGAAGAGGCAGGAACATAGGGTGACCTATAAGAGTGGTGGTAGGAGCACACAGGTAGACTACATCTTGTGTAGACGATGTAACCTGAAGGAGATCAGTGACTGCAAAGTAGTGGTAGGCGAGAGTGTAGCCAAACAGCATAGAATGGTGGTGTGTAGGATGACTCTGGTGGTGAGGAAGATGAAGAGGACAAAGACAGAGCAGAAGACGAAATGGTGGAAGCTAAAAAAGGAAGAGTGTTGCATGACCTTTAGGAAGGAGTTAAGACAGGCTCTGGGTGGTCAGGAGGTGCTTCCAGATGACTGGACAACTACAGCTAATGTGATCAGGGAGACAGGTAGGAGAGTATTTGGTGTGTCATCTGGAAGGAAAGTAGATAAGGAGACTTGGTGGTGGAATGAGGAGGTACAGGAGTGTATACAAAGAAAGAGGTTAGCTAAGAAGAAGTGGGACACTGAGAGGACTGAGGAGAGTAGACAGGAGTACAGGGAGATACAGCGTAAGGTGAAGGTAGAGGTAGCAAAGGCCAAACAAGAAGCTTATGATGACTTGTATGCTAGATTGGATAGTAAGGAGGGAGAGACTGATCTATACAGGCTGGCAAGACAGAGAGATAGAGATGGGAAGGACGTGCAGCAGATTAGGGTGATTAAGGATAGGGATGGAAGTCTATTGACAGGTGCCAGCAGTGTGATGGGAAGATGGAAAGAGTACTTTGAGGAGTTGATGAACGTGGAAAATGAGAGAGAACAAAGACTAGAAGAGGTGACTGTTGTGGACCAGGATGTAGCAAAGATTAGCCAGGATGAAGTGAGGAGAGCACTGAAGAGGATGAAGAGTGGAAAGGCAGTCGGTCCTGATGATATACCTGTAGAGGTTTGGAAGTGTCTAGGAGAGGTGGCAGTAGAGTTTCTGACTGGGTTGTTCAACAGGATCTTAGATAGTGAGAAGATGCCTGAGGAGTGGAGGAGAAGTGTGCTGGTGCCCATTTTTAAGAACAAGGGAGATGTGCAGAGTTGTGGCAACTACAGAGGAATAAAGCTGATGAGCCATACAATGAAGTTATGGGAAAGAGTAGTGGAAGCTAGACTAAGGGCAGAAGTGAGCATTTGTGAGCAGCAGTATGGTTTCATGCCAAAAAAGAGTACTACAGGTGCAGTATTTGCTTTGAGGATGTTGATAGAGAAGTACAGAGAAGGCCAGAGGGAGCTGCATTGTGTTTTTGTAGATCTGGAGAAAGCTTATGACAGGGTGCCCAGAGAGGAACTGTGGTATTGTATGAGGAAGTCTGGAGTGGCAGAGAAGTATGTTAGAGCGGTGCAGGACATGTATGAGGACTGTAAGACAGTGGTGAGGTGTGCTGTAGGTGTGACAGAGGAGTTCAAGGTGGAGGTGGGACTGCATCAGGGATCAGCTCTGAGCCCCTTCTTGTTCGCTATGGTGATGGACAGGCTGACAGACGAGGTTAGACAGGAATCTCCATGGACTATGATGTTTGCAGATGACATTGTGATCTGCAGTGAGAGTAGGGAAGAGGTGGAGGAGAAGCTAGAGAGGTGGAGGTTTGTCCTGGAAAGGAGAGGAATGAAGGTTAGCCGCAGTAAGACAGAGTACATGTGTGTGAATGAGAGGGACCCAAGTGGAAGAGTGAGGTTACAGGGAGAAGAGATCAAGAAGGTGGAGGATTTGAAGTACTTAGGGTCAACAGTCCAGAGCAATGGAGAGTGTGGAAAAGAGGTGAAGAAGCGTGTCCAGGCAGGATGGAATGGGTGGAGAAAAGTGTCAGGTGTGATGTGTGATAGAAGAGTTTCAGCTAAAATGAAAGGAAAGGTGTACAAAACTGTGGTGAGACCAGCGATGTTGTTTGGTCTAGAGACAGTGTCACTGAGGAAAAGACAGGAGACAGAGCTGGAGGTAGCAGAGATGAAGATGCTGAGGTTCTCTCTGGGAGTGACCAGGAAGGATAGGATCAGGAATGAGTACATCAGAGGGACAGCACATGTTAGAGGTTTTGGAGATAAAGTCAGAGAGGCCAGACTGAGATGGTTTGGACATGTCCAGAGGAGAGATAGTGAATATATTGGTAGAAGGATGCTGAGTTTTGAACTGCCAGGCAGGAGGCCTAGAGGAAGACCAAAGAGGAGGTTTATGGATGTAGTGAAAGAGGACATGAAGGTAGTTGGTGTGAGAGAAGAGGATGCAGAAGACAGGGTTAGATGGAGGCGGTTGATTCGCTGTGGCGACCCCTGAAGGGAAAAGCCAAAAGGAAAAGAAGATGAGTGTTTTCACCAGCAGTCAGCTGTCACATGGAGGACCAAGCACTACATCCTTTAAGAAGAGGGCAGAGTTTAGGATGGCAGGGCTGATCTAATATCACATCATCTGAATCCGACTTCAGTCCGATCTGTTTCCAGAATCTGGTTATGAAACACTCTTATGTAAAGTCTAAAATAAGCACGGGAGAGTTCACTTCCTGTTGCCATGTGTGCACAAGTTTAGATTCCAGTAAATCCTGTTCTACCTTTTTGGGATTATGGAAAGAAGCAAATATACTGTATCTTCAGTGGGTTGCAATGAAACTGATGTTGGTTCACCTAAATTAGGTGTGATTCAGTATTTCAGTTTTAACACATCAACATCAACGAAGTTTGTAAGAAAAGATTGTCATCAAAAATCATCCAATCAGGGGCTGAGAAGTGTAACACAACTGACGAACCGCTAACTAAAACTCCACACACGTGTTGAATGGCGTTCACTTCCCTGGTCTGAAACAGCAGCAGCACATCTATGAGTTAAAGTTGGATTGTTGTGGAGAACACGCCGCAGCTAAATGTTGGTAAAGTGTGGGAGTGTTTTAAACACGCTCTGCAGAATAGCTCTATTCATCAGGATGTTCTGTTCCAGTTTCTGTTTAGTTTAGAAGAAATGCCTTTAACCATCGCTATAGCATGTTCATTTATCTGCAAACTCCAGTTAGGAATTAAAACCAGCAATCACTTTAAAATGATTTAGTAAAAACGCCTCTCCTCCGCTTCAGATCTCTGCAGACTGAACCGTTCATGAATCAGCTCATCAGGCCCAGATTCTCTATTCAAAATGGCTCATTTGGCCATAACTAGAAACAGAAATATCCAAAATGTAGCTGACCAACATCGACATTGTTCTAAAAAAGTTTGAATACTTCCCTTAATCAGTCAGCCTTTATTAATAGGAATAAATCATTCAATACATTCAAGACTTAAAAATATAGTAGAGCATATCCTTTAACCCACACTATGAGTCTCTGGTTAAATTGTCCTGTGTACCAGCAGAATAGCTTTGTTACAGCTGAGAGATAACAATTATCAGTGAGACTCATCAGAAAATAATCCAAAACGTTCTGTAAATGGAAAAATTCAACGCAAATTGTATCCAGAGCATTTTACTGCCAGGTCTCTCTGGGCAATCAATTACAAAAGAATATCATGAATGACAATAATCATGACAGGAAGACATGAAAACCAAACATGACAACATTGGTTTAACTTGGAACTGGTGGGTCCTCGTGTGAAGCACCAGGACGCCTCTGGAGTTCCACCTGTCAGCTACGAGGTAGAACCAATCACATGTCTGATCATGTCTTCTTCAGTCCCAACACAGCCGTGTCTCTTTTTACAGCATCTCAAAGCACACAAACAAATTTTCACACAAAGTTCCATGAACTCCCACAGACCCCAGTTGTAATGTTTTACAACTGTATAACCATTGGGTTTTAAAGTGACATTTTGCTGCCTGACATTAGGTGTCCCTGTTCACATTGTTGACAGAACTCATGTTTGAACAGTGAATTTAAATCTAGCTAGATTCCTGTTAACTTGTTAGTTTAACTCAGTGTAAATGTTGGAAACATGTAGAAACAGTGATCTTTATAACTTATATCTGCAAACATCATAGTCCATGGAGATTCCTGTCTAACCTCGTCTGTCAGCCTGTCCATCACCATAGCGAACAAGAAGGGGCTCAGAGCTGATCCCTGATGCAGTCCCACCTCCACCTTGAACTCCTCTGTCACACCTACAGCACACCTCACCACTGTCTTACAGTCCTCATACATGTCCTGCACCGCTCCAACATACTTCTCTGACACTCCAGACTTCCTCATACAATACCACAGTTCCTCTCTGGGCACCCTGTCATAAGCTTTCTCCAGATCTACAAAAACACAATGCAGCTCCGTCTGGCCTTCTCTGTACTTCTCTATCAACATCCTCAAAGCAAATACTGCATCTGTAGTACTCTTTTTTGGCATGAAACCATACTGCTGCTCACAAATGCTCACTTCTGCCCTTAGTCTAGCTTCAGCATGTATCTTGATCAGCGGCGTCCTGCGTCTGTGGGCAGAGAAAAGTGTGTAGGTAATGCAGTCACCCAGGCTCCGTAATGTCGTGTTGACCAATCACAGACCACCTGCATGTCTCACTCTCCGTCCACACGTAACCTCATAAGTGCATTGATCAACACATTTCTAAGCAGAACAACTCTGTAACAACTCCGAGAACGACAGGAGAGAGGAACACAGAGTTCTCCACCAGGGGGCAGCACGTCCCTGTCTGACACAGAACTGGTGTCAACGTCTTTGGCGAAGAACGTGAATGAATGAAGGAATAAATAATTATATAAATATATGTCTATGTAGGTTCTCAGTCATCCAGGTCATGGTTCAACTGAAGAAGTCTCTTGAATGAGAGATGAAACGTCTTCAAGAACTTTCTTAACATCCAGTGGATCGACTCAACAGCTTTTGGATAACTAAATAAATATATAAACTTTATGACTCAAATAAAGAAACAAATGAACAAATATTCAACTGTCAAGCATCAACGCGTCTTCGAAGCTGTTATACGTCAGAAAATATATATATATTTTTTTATATATACTGATTTTATGTACTGATTTTAATCCCCACAGGGAAATTAGTTGCACACTCTAGTTAGTTCAAATCATGCATATATATGTGTGTGTGCTCTTGCCTCCTGGAGGTGGGGAGGTCGGGTGGGATGTAGGCATGGTGGATGGGAGTTGGGGGTTGGGGGAGGGTGGCAGGTGGGCCTCCTTACCCCGTGCCCCCTGGTCTTGTCCTGGCTGCCCGTGGTTGGGGGTACTGAGCTAGCCTGGCCCTGCTGGGTTCTTGTAGTCTCACTAGGCGTTGGTTGCCCTCTGTCTTCCTGCTGCACTGTCTCCCTCTGGTGGCCTATTCTATACTGTCAGGACCTCCACTACTCTGGTGTTTTATAACATTGGTATTTAGGTGTTGGTTTTGAAAAATCACTCCAACAGCCCTGCCTGTCTTTCCACTACCCTGTTTGTGTTTTCTCTCCCTGTCTCCTACAGCGGTGCAGCACTTCCCTCTCTGGCTAACAATAGGAAATTCTAATGAAGATTGACAACTTAGTTCCCAGAGATGGCTGGTGATGGTCACGTGCACGCAATAAAATATTTTAAAAAAGATTTTGCTGCAAGACTAAAATGAGCAGCTATCCCATAAAAAGTTGACCCCTTTTACGGTGTTAAACTGTGAGAGTATATGCTGCTAGTTGACAGACTCAGCTGAAGCTGATTTGAAGACTCAGTATTGTAGGAGCTGTTTTATAATTTATATGTGTAAGCTTTATTTATTTAGATTTAATTCTGATTTTATGTCTCTTTGTCCACTCCTTATTGGTTGCTAGACTTTCACAGGTGTAATGGTTTGGTAATCAGCTGTCAGAGGTCAGATCAGAGGAACAAGGTTCTTACCGTAAACCACAATATATATAACCCAGATCTTGTTTTGACTGCTCAACCTAAATTTATTTATTTATTTATTTAGCAATACAGTAATCCCTCGCTTATTCGCACTTCAAGATGCCAGGCTTCACTACATTGTGGATTTTTAAGTAGGTAGTCACGTGACACCGTACGCGCATGCTATTGGCTGAGAGCATCCGTGTGTGTGTGCGCTGCGTTCTGAGACTCACGTAACACAGCGCACCTCCGTGTATTTAAGAAACACTTTTCTTTAATACAAAACTGTCTTAAACAGTCTTTAAGAGAGTGGGGAAAGGTAATAAAAAGACAGTAAGAAAGAAACTTCAACTTTATTGTCCCCAACCGGGAAATTATCTTTTAACTCATGTGAAATATAATACAGATATAAGGTGGTTTAATATCAGTCTGGGGAGGGTTCATAAACATTTACATTTCCGTAAATAATAAAATAAATAGTTCGTAGCTGTCGCAGAATTTCGTTTTTCCTATAATTTCCTATATTACCTACATTATTATTATTATTATTGGTCTATATCTGTGATAGATGTTCATGTCGCAGAGTTTTAATGATATTCTTTTTTGTCTTTTTGGACAATTATGAGCAGATTGCATTAGTTTCCTGAAGGGTGTCCACTTCACTGCATGACAGCTTTTTTTCTTTTTGACCCTAATCAATGTTTGATTAGTGTCAAACTAAAATGACTTAAATGACTTAATTCTAACCAAAGAACTACCAGTTACGAGTTTTGATCCAAGTACTGTAGTGGGCAGTCAGCTACAAGTATACTGTAGTCACTAAAATAGCCACAAGTATAGTGCTCCCTCGTTACTCGTGGTTAATAACCCCACGTTAAAATCCATCAAATTTGTGCCATGTGCTCCGTGGGCCTCATGAGAACAGGGATTTATCTGGAACAGAAACTGCCCAACTCCGGGGTCCCAGTCCTTTCTCCGCACTAAAGGAATCAGGATGAGTGAGCACAGGGTCAACGGGGTCAACAGGGTCAACAGCCTCTTCAGGTGAATTCCTCCCCCTCATACAATGGTCCAATCATGTCTCACTTTCTTTATTCTGGCATTTTGCTGCAACATTGTTCCATAACTGAGTATTAATGGAACTTGTTTTTGATTATATGCAAGTATTGTTGTTGACTGGTAAATATGAGTAGAACAATCAGTCTTCCAGTTGACTTCAGTCGACTACAGCATACCAATGGAAACTGGCGGCAAGATAAAACCAGATCAGAACCACAGACACACCTGTTCACTGCTCTTATCCTGTCTGAGCTGTTTGAGTCTTTGTGTTCCTGACAAGAGTGAAAAGGCAGGTATGTGTCAGGAAGAGGAGACTGACAGTTGTGATATTTAAAACACGTCATGATACTATTGCGTACTGTACAGAGAAATCACAGTGTGCATTGTAAAACAGGAGACTACTATCAGGATCTGGATTCAGAGATCTGTTCTGCTCCGATCAGCACATCCCGCTTCAAAGCGGTGATGTGTTGTAAATGTCAGTGTTTGTTCGTCCCTCCATCAGCTCACCAATTATCCCCACAACCGTTGCAGATAGAAAGATGAAACAAAAAGCACATGACTCGGGCAGCAAAGGGGATGACAATGAGATGATGACCTTGACGTTGAGGAAGCTAGGTCAAGGTTAAATTTCAACTTTTGTACACTCAGGAACCGTATAAACATAGAAAGACGAAGGAGAAGGCCAGTGTGAGTAAGACCATAGATCAAAGCTAGTGCTTAGATCTACCTATGCACTAACTTTGATCTGTGGTCAAAACTTTGACCTACCCTGAAAGGTCAAAGCTATGCACTAGTCAGGTACAACTTTCAGGGTACCCTGACCTACCCTGGAAGTAGGTCGCGGGATGTTACAGTCTGTGACTGTCTTGTTTTCTGTCTGTTTTAGTCACATGATACACGTGTTGTTCACCTCTAATAGAGGCAATAGTATGAAGAGCAACACAATTATTTGACAAGCGCCTCTCAGGAATCATTCTGGGCTTTCAGCAGGCCCGTGGTCATCTCCACCCAACCTCTCCTCCCGCAGTGAGCCCAGTTGAAGTCCTGTAGGGAGGGTCTGGTTCAGTGTCAGGGGTCAGCAGCCTCGGTTTCCAGCAGTAACCCCTGCCCTCCAGATAAAAGCCATCAAAGGCTACTGTGATGTATAGTTAATATATTACAGTGGATTAAAAGACGGAGACAAAGTCAGTTATTTCAAAACGGAACGCTTCCATCACGATGTAGTGTGTTGTTCAGGTAAGACCACACATCCCTGAGTCAGGAACCGACCCAGTACCCTCCCTTTGTGAAACCGGAATCACTGGTTTCTATAATGTCAGGTTTAACATACCCAGAGTTTAACTAAACCTGCTTTGTGAAACCCTTTACCATTTTTTTTTTGCAATTTGTTCAGTCTCTTCTGACGCTGTCCACGGTTGACTGCAGTAAAGGCCAATTTGCTGAGACAAAGACGAGCCTCTCGTTTTATCCCCTGGGGCAGCAGTAGCTCATTCCACTAAGTCTTGGACTGGGGACCAGAAGTCACTGGTTCCAGACCCATGTCAGGCAAAATTAAAAAATGTAATTAATCTTCATGTGAGTTATGTACTTCAGTTTACACGTCTTTATTTCTTTGTCATCCAGTCTAATACTATTTCATTATTTTACTCGAATTGTACATGCTACATGTTTCTACTTATGTATTGTATTTTAGAAATCAACTTTGATTTGATTCCACATTTTAGTGTAATAACTCGCTAGGTAACTACTTATTGTAGGTTCCATGTAGCTTTGGGTCTGTGGTGTTGTACCAGCAGAGGGCGCTCCAGGATAGAATATATTTCAGCAATACAGTACAGCTGAGGTGCAGCAGGGGGCGCTGTTATTTGTTTATATGTTGAGTGAAGCGTGGACTGGAAGGATCTTCAAAATAGTTGCGAATTTCAACGTACTGTACATGACATGAATGACATGCGCCCCCCTCCCGCTACTGAAGACTCAGTTGACCACAGCTGAACATTCAGACACGTCTCCAACATCACAATGAGCCAGCACGATGACTTAGAAGTGCTTTTAGTTGACTCCCACACGTAGGTCAGCCCCCTGGTGTGGTGCAATGATAATATATGTAAATGAAGTCCTATGCCTGAACCAGACAGAACAAGAATAAGCCAGCCTTGGGCTGTCAGAGGTTACTTACCTACAAACTTCACGCGTGTTTAGTAATAAATTCCAGTGCTGCAGTAATAGTTCAATGCCACTGAAGTGAATAAAGTAAAACAAATTACATATTTCTGTAGAGCATTTGATTTCAGTTATGTCAGCCTGATATAAAATGTAAAGAAAAATGTCCTACTTTGAGTGAGACACAAACAAATACTTTGAAAACAGTTGTTTTTTTTCCTCATCAGTGTTAAATTTCCATGACTTAACTGTCGGTGACAGTGAGGGTCCACACACACACACACATTTACAGGTTTATACATTTCTTTGCGCTCATAGCATGTCACTTGAATGTGTACATGAGTATGCATTCTGTTTTAGTGGATTACACGCATATACGAGGTGACATGTTATTTTCCATGTTTCTCTACAAATCAGATATCCCCTGGTGATGGATCAATAGTCAGTGAGTCATAGAACAGTGTGTTGTACACACCCAGAAGAACATACATTATTCCTCGTAGTCTCTTTTACTTTGAGACATTTTTGTCACAGTTCATCCCCTAAAAACTAGGCTTACCTCTCTGAATGTTTGCATTTCTTTTCTTCCATGCATTCTGGATGCATGTAAGAAAATGACATTCATGAATGGACACAGATGTGAAGCTTGACCCTCTGAAATTAATAACAAAGACCTGGATGGAGGCCAAGTCTCCTGGTGTGAGGCTGCTCCAAGGACAGACACAACGCTGTTCTGTGTTGTCAGGAATAAGGATTAAATACGACCCCTATAAATAAATTTAAAATAAAAAACAAAACAAAACAATGAATGTTATGTATGATGACATGCATTGCATTAGATCTCATGAATGTGTGAATGAGTTGACCTCATGGTAAGAGATGCAACTGGTTTTCAGACTCATAAATAAGGTGGACACACACACACACACACACACACACACACACACACACACACACTGAATCAGACTACTTCACACAAACGTTTTGCTCCATGTTTGTAAAGGTCGCAGGGACCTAAAGCAGAGGATGGCAGACAGTGTTGCTGGGTAAAGACTCCAACAATCCTCCCTGAATGACTTTACTAGGTTGTGTACTGTCTCCACTACACACCAAATCCAGTATTTTTCCATCAAGTAGCGCGCGGGACCACGTGATCACAAGAGAGGAGAGAGAAAAAAAAAAAAGAAAAAAAAAACGCTGTCATGTTTGCATCTTCATTTGACAGCGGTGGACGCTGCGTTCCGCTCCCCCCCCCCACCCCCACACCCCCCCCGTCAATGAAGACACAGACGCGGCCACCAAAAAAAAAAACAAAACAAAAAACGTCGCGTCTTCCGTGGAAACCGACGTTACACATTTATAAAGTCCAACTGTCGCTGTTAGCCATTCAGGGCACAAATCCTGCGTCCAGGTTCTGTTTCTAACCCCGTTTCGTTCATGTTCATGTAACCACTCCCACTCGTGGCTGGTGGAAAATTACCAGCTTACAAAGCAACAGGCAAATGAATGGCACTTTCGGTTTAACGTATCTCACAGGCTGAGAGCGGACCTGCGTGGGACGTCCACGCTGCGTTCAGGTTACATTACGCTTAAAAGTAGTGGAACTCAAGCCAGATTGGATTTGGTTTTTTTAAAAAATCTCGCTACGTACGCAACGTAAAGAAATTACGAAGCGTTACATTTATTAGTAGAATATATGACATGAGTCTCATAACTGCTAACAAACAGGGGTCGCTTACTTATTGCTATACCGATAAGCGGAGTCATGTACAAGTCCATTCTTTATGGGAGTCTGCCCTCTTTTTCTCTCCGGGCGGAGGAGTCGCGTGGGCGCTTGAGCGAATTGAAATAGACTGACAGCTCCGTTATCCAATAGGTAATCGACTAGGAAGTCTGGCGAAAGCTACAGCCAATCACACCTCGGGATGGGCGTAACCCCAGTCCAAACTTTACGCGGCGCCATCGGGTGAAAACTAAACCGAGATGGAATCTCCCAGTCTGAACCGGTTTCAACCGGTTGCGAGTTAGTTGCTGGAGAGAGGAGAGGAGGTGCGGGCACGCAACCTTTACACCGCCCCGCTGGAAATTTATTAGAGTAACGCGTTAATTAGTGAATCAAGGCGTACTTTTTTTCGTAAAATGTATCGGAGTAAGTCGTTGGTGAATTTGCCGTGATAGTAGTTTTGGACTCCAGTGGTTGAGAGCAGCCAGACATCACTCACTGGACACAGTGGACGCCGCAGAATTAGGGAATCAATCAACGGGGGACTCTGAAGTACCCAATTTATCGTTAGCTTCTCTGGCAGACGCCACTCTGTTCAGTCACAACGTCGGACTGTAGGTAGGTGCCAAACCGTTTATGCTGTGATTAATGGCTTTACGCGTTTACTCAGTTGTGTTAACGTATAATTATTATCCGTAACAGCGAGTCTAATTCAGATTCATTAGCATTAGCTACACCATTAAAATAGCCCGCGACTGTCCGCTAGCTGCCGTTCTTCACTTTATCAGGATTAGCTGATTAGCTGCTTGTCACAGAAGTAACGTAAGTAAACACAGCCGGAGCTGCTCGCAGCTTCACCTGCGACACTGCAGCTCAACGCGGTGTGAATGAATCCGAGTCACTCCCACCTCGGTAGCATCACTCCCGGCTGGGGTGGGGGGGGGAGCGGGTGCTTGAACTTCAAGTTTACCCCAGTGGAGATGTCACTCCTGGGGCAAAACAAAGCATCAACTTGTGTCAGAGGTGCTGATGAATGATCGTCAGATCAACTCTGGTCTCATCCTGGTGGGAGTGGTTGTGTGTGTGCGTGCGTGTGTGTGTGTGTGTTTGCGCGTGCGCGCGACCCAGTGCCGTCACCATGTAGCTGATGTGGGCACCCGCTTTGAAGTGTGCTATGTCAGCGTTCACGGACTTAACATAAACCGGCCATCAGGCAGTACAGGTACACGTACACGTACAGGTACAGTTAGATGTTTGTTGGAGCAAGATGCTCTTTGTTCGCGTCATCTAAGCGGAGCAGGCAGCCTGCTGGCCGCGAAGAGTGAGGTGTCATCTGCAGATGTAAACAACATGACGTTGTGTAAAAGGTCCAGCACGTGTTTCTGGTAACTTTAATATGTTGAAGTAAACAAGGAAGTGGGAGTTTTTGGTTTTATGAATCGATTTCAGATCTGTTTTTTTTTTTGTGTGTGTGTGTGTGTGAATATAATGTGACATTAAGCAACCTCTCTTTTGTTAAAGCAGAACACTTCTTATCAATCTTGCATCTGCACTGCTTTTTCTGAACCCGTCATCCCTTCATTGGAACCGACAAAACTTAATTTTGTATACTTTTGGATGAGGGATGTGCTTGTAAGGCTTGAGTCTTCCTTTTCACACCATGATTCCAAAAAAAAAGATGGAACATTTTGTAAGATGTCAATGGAAGCAGAATTTAATTATTTTTGACTTGTTTGTAATTTAATACAGTACAAAAGTGTTTCATTTTCACTTATAAACTTATATTTTTCCACAATATCCACTGTTCTGTACTTTTCTGCAACATGTTTGAGAGAAGTTGGGATCTTTAAACATTCAGTCAGCATTCAGGATGAGACAACACGAACTGTGAATTCAGCCCCAATCTTGTTTGATATAAATTAAGTTGTCCCTCATACCATCACAGATATACAGGTTACACCCCCCTTCCAGCCACCCAAGTACATTTCACAATACCCAGATATTTTCCAAAAAGCTATCAGGTATGTGGACTAGTCTGACCAGAGGACACGTTTCCTCTGTCAATCCTCCCTGGATAAGAACTGGTCCAGCTAAGCTCGTTGTTGTTGTGGAGTCTGAGCTTCCATCTTTGACTTAACTGACATTTTCAGTGTTTCTGAACACATGGAAGAAAATGATTCATGGATGTGTTAAATTATTATGCTAGGGATGATTGTATGGTCTATAGGTGATTATTATGATCTGTGGGTGGTGAAATTGTCTAATCTTTGCTGCATGTTGAGAAACATTTTTCTGATGATGTTGAATGTCACCACATGTTGACATGAGAATGACAGGGCATTTTGTGGATACTTACTTCATCCTCAGTCATGAGCAGTGTTTGCCAGGCCAAAAATAAATGAATATGCCTGATAAAAGCTACATATCAGAGCTGTCCAATGACTTTTTACAGTGTACTCCAGGCGTCTGATATGTAGAAAGTTGAAACTGCAGCCATGTCACTCGTTGTCTTTTAATGTTTGAGCATAGAATTAATGTTTGATAGATATTCGAGATTGCTCTAGATGGTAGCCATCCACAGATGTTGTTTGTGTAGTTTAGCTCAGGTACGTTAACTTATTTTTGCTCTTTAGAAGTTGATCCTCATGGCTGACGATTAGCTGACTAACGAAGACAATCAGTTTGCGTTGCTGATTGCTAACAGTTAGCATTCATTGACAGTGATGTTTGTTTTGAGCCAACAGCATGGTTTTTGCTGCTACATCAGATGATTTGCTGAAACATGATAGGACATGTGAGACAGGCAAAGGTCAGCACAAGTAAAGATTTGTTGACGAAAAAATAGATTTTAGTCAGCCACTGCAAAAAATGCAGACTTTTTGCAGTGTGAGTTATGTCAACATTGCATTCAGTGTGTGAAAGTGGTTTCTCTTTCTTTTTTCCATGAATCACTGGACATTAGAGGATGACTCCTGAGCGTCCCACAGACATCTGAATAAAACAAAAAAAGATAAAGTGCAGCAGTGAACAATGAGCACTATGTGCATGAAGTGTTAATGTAGTGCAAATATTGATTAGTTTGTTTTCAGTCTTAACTATACCTATTGAACAAGAAGATGAAGGCAAATACAGGTTCCAGAGCGCCTGCTGTGGCGTCTGATTGAATCTGACAGCGTCAGGTGACCATCCTGTGCACCTTGTCTGTTATGGGTTTTTTCTGTGGGTTCCATCAGGCCTGAAAAAAATTCTAGTGGAAACACACGAATAAACCTCATTACCTATGTAATCTTCATGTGTTTCTGAACATTCACAACTTGTCGTTTGCTCCTGTGCAACTTGAGATGTGTTGCTGCAAAAACCTCAATATCAGTTGTATACAAAAATGAATTAAACTCATGAATTATTACTTCAGATATGTTTGTACTGTTTTAAATTCAGTATCAAAGAGAATTCAGAACATTCACATTCTGTTTTATTCATGTTTTACAGAGCGTCTCAGCTTTTTTGGAATAAATGACAACTCACTGGTGAGTCTGAGGGGATTATTGTGTAGTGATCAGCTGTTTGGAATTGTTTCTAAACAAACGGTTCACATGACTTCTTGAATGTGTTCAGGGCACTCATGACCCCACCCTCTGCTGTCGTTGTTTCAGAGCTCTATGCCAGCAATTATGACAATGTTAGCAGACCATGCAGCACAGCAGCTGCTGGACTTCAACCAGAAACTGGATATCAACCTGCTGGATAACGTGGTCAACTGTTTATATCATGGGGTGGGACCACAGGTATGCTGCAAAACATGGAAGTTCTTTATATTATTGGGAGTGTTGTCATGTATGTTGTTTGCTTGTTTATGTCAAATCTTTTATTATTACTGCACGAAAAATTTAAATTTAACTAAGGCCACCATTTTTGACAAGCTGTGCTTTTCTAAAGAAAATCCTCCTATCTCACAGCTAGACTAAAATACAGACTGTATTTTTGTTTTTTATACTACCTGCCAAATAACTCAGATGTTTTCTTAAATGCCTTTGTAAGTGCATTGCGGAACTTCCTTGTCAAATCTGAAGTATCACTCATAATTATTTTGCAGCAAAGAATGGCACAAGAAGTGTTGACGCATTTAAAAGAGCACCCAGATGCCTGGACGAGAGTGGACACCATCCTGGAGTTCTCCCAGAACATGAACACCAAGGTAAGCTGGATCAGGCTAGAATACATGGATGGACACATGTGTACTTGTGCTTTAAGGAAGCGCCTACATTCACAATTACACGTCATGAAAAAACAGCCATAGTGGTTTGTTAACAAAATATCAAAAGTCGTATAAAGACTTAAGATATTTATGAAGCAGCTTTATGAACATACCTTACTGCCCAGTTGGATCTAGATGAGGATGAACCCTGTTCTCCTACATTTTAAGTTGCATTATCTGCATTTACTTGAGTACAAGTTAAATTTTTTAATCTGGACATGCCTCCCGATCCAAGTTACAATAGTTCTTCAAAACAATTGTGCATGTAAAATGTCATGGATGTCATTTTCCTAAATATTGAGTAGCAAATTGTTGAGCCCTATATTCCCTCTAATGCTTTTCATTTGGTCCATATTCTCTAAACGACCAGAAATCTAAACTTGAGGTCCTAAGTATGGAAGGCTAGGCTCCTGGCATGCAGCTCCCAGACGTAGCTTTAGCACCTCTCACAGCTGTTGGGGTCGCTGTTGACATGAACTGGAGCTTCTGTCATCAAGAACATTCAGAAAGTTCCAGAATTGGCTCTTCAGGAGAACGAACCACATTAGTATGAATCTGATGTCAGAGCAGTTACACATGTTGGTGAGAAGGGTTAATTGTGTGTGTACTCATTCATGATTGGTGAGCAGAGCTTGTAACTTAAAACAGTGATATGTTTGTCATTGGGGCACATTTGGGCAAAGTAAATGATCATTATTAATCAATTAACCAAGGCCAACATGTCTGGGACAGCATGTCAGATTAGGAAATAGTGCTGTTGCCTCACGGCTAGAGGGCCCACCTGAGGACCCGGGGTCTTCCTATGTGGACGTCACATGTTCTCCCGTGTCTGTCTGCCCACAGACATGCTAGAGTCGCTTGGTGACTCTAAATTGACCTTGGGTGTGATTTGTTGTGTGTCTTTTTATGTCTTGGTCCTGTAATAAACTGGCAACCTGTCAAGGGTGAACCCCGCCTCCCAGTCAGTCAGCTGGGTTAGGCTCCACCCCCAACCTCTCCCTTGACCCTATGACACGATAAATTGTAACAGAAAATTATATTTAATTTCTTTTCCACCCAACCGGTCAAGGCGGATGACCGCCCTCCAGAGTCTGGGTCCTGCCCGGAGTTTCTGCCTCAATGAGGGAGTTTTATCCCCCACCGGTGTTGCTCTGGAGGGTTCTGTTTTGTTTCTGTCTGTTAAAGTGCTTTGATTTGTCCTTTGATGTGATTAAGCGCTTCATAAATAAAAGCTGATTGATTGGTTGATTGAAAATGAGTGAATGGGGAGAAAAACTCATTAGTAATAATGACAATATTTTAAAGACATATCGCCCAGCCCTAATCCATAACTTGCATTTGTGATAGTTAGTGTAGCTTCAATTATAAATACAAATTAGTGTAGAGAGTGGACCTATGGTAGTGATTCAATCTTCAGACCTATTTACAGATTTACAGCTGTGTTAACAAAACGCAATGGCTATGAGAATTAATAATAATCAATACATCCTACGGCCATACTGGAAATGACCTTATGCACCGAGTAGGAAGTAAAGTCCAGTGCATTCACAGCTTCCTCAAAGCACATAACTTTTGCAACATTAGCAGTTGTCCTTTGTGCTTGCCTGTGAGATTGTTTTAACACTAGCATTCATCACTAATGTCTGAGTCCTTGTATCAACTGGGATTTGTTTTCTAGCTTTAAATTTGTAATTTGTCGTAAAGAACGAGGTCAGAGAACTAGAGGATTAAAAAACACTGAATTCCTTATTCATTATGTTTAAAAGTGCATCATGTAGATTCGCTTCAAACAATTGGAATTTCATCATCATTACAGTCATTATATTTAAAAAAATGTAATGAGTTAAAGCTGTGACTATTTGATGTTAATCACAATGTTCCATTATGTTTATGGCTTGTAATAGGAAGAAAAGAGGTGTGTCATCCTGTGCATCATGACACAGCTAGACTTTGACGGCAGGCCTCCACAAGGTCTACCCTTTTTTAAATTCCCTTTGACTGAATTCTGTTCATCGTTTCTATTGCATTTATTTCATTGGACAGAGGGACGATGCAGGCTGGATTCACTTGGAGCCAGAGTACAGAGACAATGTGTTGATGGCTAATTTTCACCTGTAGGGATCATGGCTCTGCTTGCTCCATGCTTCTGTCATCATGTCCTCCTGTTGTTTTGTCATTATCTTAATTTACCAACTAAACAATAGCAATTTGCAATCAAACCATCAAACTTTCAATAACCTCCTGTGGTGGCTTTATCTGTGTTGTAGTTAAAGGTGAAACAAACTGTCAGAAATGCCCGCAGGACTCCAAGTGACACGTGTCAGTCTCTGTAACGAGATTTCACCTTTAATCTACCTGCATCTGTTGTCTGTAGCACATTCCTAATACTGCTTTTTCCTATTTAAACAGTGTCATGTATGAATATTCTATGGATTTGCCGTATGCTTGATGATCCCTACAGTTGAAATAGTGGAAGAAACTTTAGTAAACCCAATAAAACAATGTTTATTTGCTATATTTCTTACCTGTGGTTGGTCTTGCTGTTCCTTATGACACACCAGTTAAAGCAATCTTTTTCTTTAAGCTCACCTTTGCCTTAAGCATAATATTTATTTTAACATAGAGAAATAGACTAATGGATTAGGGTTGGGTATCGCTGTTATTTTGATAGTTTTCTTTCTATTTATCTGCTCTGGTTTTGAATAGGACTGTGTTCACAGACACACAAAATTCCTCGGTACTCTATTTGAATCACTTTCCTGCTTGCACGTCATCATGAGATCATTAGCCTCAGTCACATAGGTGACATAGCCTCCCTTTTACAAAATATACCAGCAACCTTTACTAGAAAAAATGTCACTCTTCTGGAGACATACAGAAATCTTGCGGTCACAGCCGTTCTTCACTCCCTCTTAACTGTGTTTAACAAAATCAGCTGCAATTCACCTAGAGGGTAGTTAAGCTAAATGGATAAAATTTCAGGATCCTGTTGTTTTCCCCAGACAGTTGGTGATTATGCCCACAAATTGCTAGAATTTTGATAATGAAAACTGATTAGACCGTTAATGAGTTACAAATAAATGGGATTCAACACCGTTCATCAAGGTGTTCTGGAGCTGACAGGCATTTTTGAGTATCATAGTTTTTTTTTCTTCCCTGACAAAGCTGAGATTTTGAGACTGTTTCAGAGAACACACAATGACACCAATGTGTTCTGTGGCTCTCGCAGCACCAAAGCATTCTCGCGGCATCAAGTGAAGTGGTGGTAAAGCTTGTTCCCAAAGATCAAATACTGCAAAACCTGGTTTTGAGCCCCGTGAAGATGGTTCCATTAGGAGGAACCACCTGTTAGACTGTTCCATTGGTGGAACACCACCTGTTAAACTGTTCCATTGGTGGAACACCACCTGTTAGACTGTTCCATTGGGGGAACACCACCTGTTAGACTGTTCCATTGGGGGAACACCACCTGTTAGACTCTTCATTAGGAGGGAACCAGCTGCAAGGCGGTTCTACTACAGGGAATCAGCTGTTAGATTGTTCCGTTAGGGTAGAACTGGCTGTTAGATGGTTCCATTTGGGGGGAACCGGCTATTAGACCATTGCATTAGGGGGAACCTGCCAGACGTTTTTGCATCAGTTATTTTTAGTGTTCATGAATGAACTAAGAAACTAATGACCATTAAATAATTTCGTTAGCCAAGTTCAAGTGTCTGTTTTGTCAACTTAGACTTCCTGTTTTGGCATTGTGCTTCATCAAAGCGGTTTGATTGAGATAAGTGATGGTTGTGAATTATTACATCCCGCTTCAAAGCAGTGATGTAATTGTCAGTGTTCGTGTGTTCGTCCGTTTGTTTGTCTGTTAGTCCACCAATTATCTTCAGAACCGTTGGAAATAGAAAGATGAAACAAGAAGCACATTACTCGGGTAGCAAAAGGGATGAAAATGAGATGATGACCTTGAGAAAACTAGGTCAAGGTCCAATTTTACTTTTTTACACTCAGGAACCGGATAAGATAGAAAGACGAGGGAGAAGGCCAGTGTGAGTAAGAGCATAGATCAAAGCTAGTGCTTTGATCAATGACAGTAGGTCAGAGCACTAGCTTTGATCTTTGACCTATACAAGTAAGTCAAGGTAAAATTTTTAATTCAGGGGTGTCGCGGGATATCGCAGTCTCTGACTTCCTTGGTTCTCGTTCTTTTGAGCTGTGATTACATCTCACTCGACAATTATATTTTAAAAATTTCATGATAGAATAACATCAGTCGTACTATAAGCTCCACATCTTGGTGTTAACACCAATGAGTTTGACTGAAGAGCAGAAGATACAGGGTTTGCCTTCAGGAGTTACCAAGGCAACCTTGGTCTAATAAGCCAGTTCTAGGTTGGAAGAAAAGCTTTCTTGATGCCCAACCCTACATAGTGCCTGTAGAAAGTTGAACAAAGCTTATTACATCTTCCAGATCATTAGACTCAATCCTAGCCAAGGCTGGACAATGGACTGTTGTGTTTTTCCTCTGTCTTTGGCTGTCTGGTGTGATGCTGGGGGAAACAGCAGGACTTCTGCAGTGTTCCAGCTTAATGCTGCTCACAGATTAAATAAAGAACACACAAGCAAATATTTTGCATACAAAAGAAATCTGCATGAAAGTCCAATCCAGTTTAGAAATGCAAGTTGTTACAGGCTGGTCTGCTTTAATACTGTTTTTGGTTCATATTAAAGTTACAAATTGCTTGTTGTCATAATAGCATTATCCTAATTCTCTCCCCCCCTTGCATGTTACAGTACTATGCTCTTCAAATTTTGGAAACGGTTATCAAAACAAGATGGAAGATTCTGCCCAGGAATCAGTGTGAAGGTAAAGCCTAACTTTGTGTTATAGTTCACAACGCATTTGATTTCTGTTAGTGTTGCTTCCCTTTTTGTAGTTCTGACATGTGGTTGCCAAGTTGAGGAGTGTTCCCTGAATGAGCATGTTGGTTTGTTACCTGCTTGACTTGCGCTGGTCACTGCAAATCATGTTCGATAGTTAGCCGCTGGTTGATAAGGGGGAAAGACAGGAACACCCCAGCACTGATTTAACCTACCTGAGAGGCATCTTCAATGGAGTACAGGAACTTCAACTTATCACTGCACCTGCTTACATTGCTTGAAAATGGCAGTGTTTGGATTTTTTTATTCAGTAGTGTATTTCTAATCCGTAAAAAGGCAAACAGCTTTTTGTTTGTGGGAAAATATGATCATCCCAGTGTTTTACAGCTTATTAATCATATTGTACCACAGTGGAAAGATGGGCTTGAGATTGGCATGGATCAGTCCCTGACAATTGGTCTTTCATGACAGTGTTGTCAAAGTCAGAAATTTTTATATTTCATTCACAGGCTTTTAACTGGATGGAAGATTTGAGATTTCATCAATAACTGTCAAAAACATATAGCATCAAATGCTAGTATGAATAGTCAGTACAATAATTTAATATGGTTAAAACAAAAATATAAGGATTCTTCTTCCCCTTAGACTCTTTCATTTCCGGTTGTACTTTAATTTATCTCAACATTTCGTGTTTACTTAAATTCATTGTACTTTGTTACCGCCTATTGAGCTGTTTTTTTTTTTTCTTTTGTTTTCTGAATTCGAAAACAATGGGAGGAAAAGTGTCTTGAAAGATTTTTGGTCTCAGCAAATTAAAGAAAAAACAATGATGAAATTTACCAGTAATTAAGAATTGCAAATCAGTTGATTCTGCCTCCCTCCATTCTTCTATTATTTTGCTCTAAATTAATTTTTTCCATTGACCTAAGACTTCCCTACTTCTGACCGTAGATGCCTGAATTTTGTTCAAGTGGCAAACCCAGTGCAGGGCGACTGGCAAGTATGTCTTTTCCCCCTTGTGTCAGAGTATTGCCTTGTTTTCGGCTCCGCTCATTACACCCCAACACATAGTTTCTAGAACTGAGTACAGATACAGTATAGAAACAAATGCGAGGGAGCTGAAAACACATTTTTGAACATGCTCTGCTCACATTGACAGGATTGACTGTCTTGTAAAACAGCTGGGGCAATGTAACTTCCACTGAACTGACCAGATTTTTTGCCCAACAGAAGTTCAGTGGCAGCTGCAACCCACATCCACGCGTTTACCAATGAGCTTTGCAAGAGTATGTAAATGGAAGAGTATACTTTAAGTTACTTACGAACTGGAATAGTGTCACTGTCAGTTAGGTATGTGATAATAAAGTGTTTAGGTTCCTTACAGTTTGATGCAAAATGATTTAATCTCCATGTTGTATTAGGGTCACTGGCAAAATATACTATTTATCAGCAGTTTACAATAAAAAAATTAAATAAGTAAATAGATCAATACTACAGATTATCCATAAGATCCAGAAAAGTTGTTTGAGTAGTGCAAAACCAACTAAGTAACACTGAAAAATTTGGGGATGATGTTCAACGACTCAATGAAACCATACCGGAACCTTTGGGACCTCTGGATCAGTGGAATGTCTGACACTGAAAAGACACCCTACCTAGAGTGAAAAGAACACCCTACCTATAGTGAAAAGAACACCCTACCTATAGTGAAAAGAACACCCTACCTATAGTGAAAAGAACACCCTACCTATAGTGAAAAGAACACCCTACCTATGAGTGAAAAGAACACCCTACCTATAGTGAAAAGAACACCCTACCTATAGTGAAAAGAACACCCTACCTATAGTGAAAAGAACACCCTATCTATAGTGAAAAGAACACCCTATCTATAGTGAAAAGAACACCCTACCTATGAGTGAAAAGAACACCCTACCTATGAGTGAAAAGAACACCCTACCTATGAGTGAAAAGAACACCCTACCTATGAGTGAAAAGAACACCCTACCTACAGTGAAAAGAACACCCTACCTACAGTGAATCTTGGCAGGGGCTTGGTGATGCTCTGGGGATGCTTTACTTCCTGATTCGTGGGAAACTTAGAGTGCATAGAGGACCAGATGGAATCCAAGGATCAAGAGATCTTAGAACAAAATGTCTCATCTTAATGGAAGCTGAAGGTCATTGAACCTTATTGGACATTCCACAAGAATAATGATCCCAACAAATGGTGGATCACTCCAGAATGGATCATTCCAGAATGGATCATTCCAGAATGGCCTTCAGTCACAGGTACACCTGTGTACCAAAAGAGACTCAAGGCTGTGGACCAGGAGCCTTTCCTCCTCTCATCCATCCTTGACTGAATACATCTGCCCTGGATCGGGTTTACAGAGATGGTCAGATTTACACCACCCACCCCCACCCCTCAGTAACCACTCGAACCCCCCCCCCCCCCCAACAATCATTAGTAGTCACTACAATATTAGATAAGGGAAGTATGCATGTTCCTAAATACCTTATTTATTGAGTTGATTACCGACGTGACATTGTGCTGGGATTTATCTGAGGTTAACACTAGTTTATCGCTATTTTAGTTTCGTTTTCATTTATTTGAACTTTATTTGGTTATTGCAAGCACCTGACAAATTGTATATTTTGCCAATAAAATCAAATATACAGTGGGGGTTGAATCATTTAGCCTCCAGCTCTGGTAATGTGTAGATTTACAGATTTTATTGAAACATGCTAACCGTGTTCTTCTGATATTTTTTTTTGTGTTTGCCAGGAATTAAAAAGTATGTTGTTGGTCTCATTATCAAGACCTCATCAGATGCATCAAATGTGGAGGTGAGTAAACTTTGACTTAAATGTTGGTTTTGGGTTATCTCATTAAGAGTATGACTTGTAACAGCAAGGAATTTGACAAAGCAACAAGCAACAATTGAGCTGCATGTTGCCAAGACTGTATGACATTTATTTGTACATTTATTAATTATCTTTGACGTTTATGATGAATCAAAATATTTAATATTGAAACAATAAATGTCTTTTGGACAAATATTTCAGTGTCAGATGTTTACAATAATGTTCATTGTTTTGGTATTGATAGTCATGTTTATACGCTAGTGTAAAACGGTGTTCATTCGGCGCAGCGTGTCAGTCATCACTTCTCCAACCGGCCTCAACGGCCAGGAGTAAAGCTGGTAACCATAGAGCTATGTCAAGCCAAAGATGAGGAATTTAGCTGCTTTTCAGTTTTTCAGGAAATAAACTACAGTCCTCCAACAACCAGGGAGTGGCTCGTTATTTTCCACTTGAAATTTTTTAAATTATTTATTTATTTATTTATTTATTTAACTTTTTCTCTTGTCTAGCTTTTGAACTATCAGTATCTTCTGGTTTGGCTGTAAGCTGAACATATTTATGTGTCGACACAGGACTTGAGGGCGTGTTCTTTATATTTTGGGGAAAAAAATAGATGTAAATCCTAAAAACGGGTAATTGCGTAAATGAGAAAACATTGGTCCAATTAACTGATAATCAGAGTACTCAATTTCAGTCCTACTGGGGTTAGAATGAGTCACTTCTCTTAGACTTGATTGCATGCATCACATAGAGCAGAGTGGAATATGGGGATTGTAGAGATCTCACCTAACATTCACTTTCATTCATTGTCCTCTGTTCTATGACCCCACTGTGTTCGGATGTGGAGAAAAACAGTGCCGCGTTTGGTTACGTGTTGATGTAGTTACACTTTCTATGAAGTTAAAAATGCATTTTTTCTTTAGTAACTCATGTTAGTGGTACTCAAACTGTTGATGTAAAGTGGCACAAAGACTCAAATACTGTTGAAATTCCCAAAACGGCATTAAAACAATTAAACATGAAACTAATAAAATGAAACTTATAAATATTGTATTGAAAGCTAAACTGGAACTCAGAAATTATGGTGACCTACAGTTAAATGCTAGAGGACAGGTTGCTTTAATTGTGAAGGTTATGTGGCAAAGGTATTTATTGTATAAATAGAAATGTCTATTTCACTGAATCTTGGCTTGAAGCGTTCGATGACTAACTTCATGATGAAATCAGCGTTCTAAATTTGTTTGAATCTCTGTGAAAGTAACATTGTAGAAACTGATCCGATTCTTCAAGCATGACGTATACATTATATAACTGCTTAATGATTATCATAATGAAAATAAAATATGAAATGTCAATATGAAGTTGCTTTGCTGCTTAATTTTTGACAGTCAACCCATTTTATATTTCCTAAAATTTTATGTTTTCCTAAAATAATGTTGATGATGTGAAGAAATAACAGCAACAAGCTTTAGCTCTTAGAGTGACATGCATTCATTTATCCCTTTTTACTTTATAGAAAGAAAAGGTGTACATTGGGAAGCTAAACATGATCCTTGTTCAGGTAAGTCTCCAATGCTAATGACAATATGTTGTTAGCTTTCATAGCTCTTACCTATTAAAGCCTGACAATATTCTTAGAGGTATATTTAATTGATCCTTAAACAGGTGAACAGAAGGAAGTGAATATTGTGACTGAGTGATTTGACATCAGTGGGGATGTGGAACAGGATTTCTGCATTACAGTATTTTCCACAGTATAAGAGGCATTGGATTATAAGGCGCACTGTAGGTTTATGAGAAAATGATTGGCTTTTAGGTGTTCCTTATAGAGTGGATAATACTGTACTTAAGGCCTGGAAGTGATTGTAATCTAATGGATTTGTTACTTCTATTGCTTATTTGATTGTGTTGCTTTTGGCTAGTGATGAAGGGTGAGTTTAGGTGTGGAATTTAAAATTGAAGCTACTCTCTGCTAACGACAATGTAAAGTCTGAGTGGGACTGACTGAAGCACACGGGGATCTGTCTGTGGTTCTACCACCCAGAGTAAAACTGACTGCTGCTGGAGTTCCTGGGTCAAGGTGACTAGTTGGTGTCATACTTGTCACCATGGATACCAGACCATGTAGATAAGATAGATGATCATAAATAATGAATTACAATAAAGAGAAGTCTTCTGTCTTGGGAGTCTGGAAGTGAAAATAATAAAACCAAACCTTGGTTTGTTCAAACGGTAACTTAATGTAATTTCTGTGTGGATTATAGAGTAAGGTATCCACAATGAGGTGCTGGTCGCAGGAGAATTAGCCTTACAACACTATCTCTGACTAGTTTTGTTAGGTCAGTATCAGATGAGACAGCTTCATGCTCCAGTATAGACCAATGAAAAGAGGCTGATTCCTGGATGGATTTGATTTGGGCTTTAGAGTCTTCATCTGTTTCCTCGGCTACAGTGATGCTGTGTTACCTGAAGATGTCACTCTTAAGTCTGTCTTTGTAAAGTTGCCTGTGATGGAAGAGTTCATGATTCCTTTTTGAAACGGGTTTTTTTCATATTTGTTTATTTTCATACAAACAAATATGAAAGTAATGCATTCATTTGAAAGTAATACATTTATTGCATTTAAAAGTTGTCAGCAATGACACACAGGATGATAGTTACCAGACAACGTATTGCTCCATTGTTAATTTTCAAATCATTTCACCTTTTTAGTGAAACATGTGATTGTTGTTAATCTGTGTAAAACCAAACTTTATGTCTGTAGATCCTGAAACAGGAGTGGCCCAAACACTGGCCCACCTTCATCAGTGACATTGTGGGGGCAAGTCGTACCAGCGAGAGCCTGTGTCAGAACAACATGCTGATTCTCAAGCTGCTCAGTGAGGAGGTCTTCGATTTTTCTAGTGGCCAAATGACCCAGGTCAAGGCCAAGCACCTAAAAGACAGGTCAGCATACGGCTCAAACATCTGCAAACACCAGGATTAAGTTTAAAGGCATCCCAGGTGAACCTCGCCTCACGCTATGTTGAGTTGCATCATTCTCGATTTAAAGAAATAGTACATGGAAAAACAAAGGTAGAGTTTACGTCATTTGACTCCACTTTACGTCTGTCTGCCACAAATATTGGAATTGTAAACCGTTAAAAGCACATAATATTACCGTGCAATAACAATAAAAACATATTCGCCATATTAGCAAACATATTAGCAAAGCAAAATGCTGAAGAAGGAAATTAAATGTCATTGTCTGTAAGCATAAAACAGATTTATATTAGCAAAATATTATAGATATATACTTTATTAATCCCGAAGGAAATATTATTGAATATTATTAAATAATATTCAAAATGAATTCATAAATAAAGTAAAGAAAATGGTTATATGGTTATGTACTGCGCAACTTTATTCAACTTGCGCAGTACTGTACAGAGTACTATACAGTACCACTGAAAGATGTAAGTCAAGGTTTACCTGTATAGCAAAATATACATGCAAATAAATATTTGTGGAATATCACATGACAATTGAATATAAATATTGATCTTTGTTTCATCAGAGGCTCCACATTAATGCACCACATGGTGTCCAGAAATGTTTGTGTTTCTCTGAAATGTTTCTCTGAAATGTCTGTTTTTTTTCCTTCAGCATGTGCAATGAATTCTCCCAGATATTCCAGCTTTGCCAGTTTGTGATGGTACGCATATTTTCCTTCCTATCTGTCTTGAATAATCTTCATCTTCAGTTTCCGCACCAGCATTTGACTTTCAGCTGTTTGTCTCATAGGAAAATTCCCAGAATGCCCCTCTTGTCCACGCCACTCTGGAGACACTCCTACGCTTTCTCAACTGGATTCCTCTGGGATACATCTTTGAAACCAAACTGATCAGCACATTGGTGTACAAGGTGTGTAAACAGTGCTATGAAACACGTTTATCTAGGACCAGGTGTTGGCTTAACAAAACCTCCAACAGGGATTTACTAGTAGTGTTGAACTGAAGCACATGAGGATAAAATTACTGAATAAAACATACTTATGGTCATGGTTTCAACCACATTTTTTTGTTGGTCACAAGATACCCTCACACTAGCACTTTTTTTTTTCTTTCGGCCAAGGAAATGTTGTTTTGAATTTGATCTGGGTTTAGGTTGTAAATTATGGATCTCTTTTTTACTTCCTTCCAAATTTTGAAGATACCTTTTTTATTACACTTCCAATATCAAAACTACTAAGCAGTATCCACCATAGCTGGAGACACCCTTTGAGTTCAGTTGTGCACATGTAGTGTTTTAAGTGTAAAATCAAGAGACAGCATGAAAATAGTGACCCGTTCTGGTTTTGGGCTCCAGCGAGGATTATTATCCTAGAGGTCAATCTTTTCAAGAGACTGATAGCAACATAAATCTAGTTTAGTCGTTCCCTCTCCTCACGTTGTCTGATGATTGGTGATTTATCACCTGTGAAGGTTAATGGGCTGAGAGAGCAAGGAGAGATAAAGATGTTAATGTAGGTTAAGTTCAAGTAACCTTGACAACCTTCAGTAAAAATTTAATGTAGAATATTTAGCAACGTGTGTGTGTATGTGTGTGTGAACATGAGAGATGGAAAGGTCCACATTCATTGATTATAATTCTTAGGCCTGTTCGTAGCTGTAGTAAATCTGACTTCTCACGACTTTGTTGTGTTAAACGTGGCAAATGAATGAAATTGTTCTGGTTTATTTCCAGTTCTTGAACGTGCCCATGTTCCGTAACGTGACGCTGAAATGCCTCACGGAAATCGCCGGTGTGAGCGTCAGCCAGTACGAAGAGCAGTTTGTGACTCTCTTCACCCTGACCATGTGTCAACTCAAACAGGTGACAAAACATCCGGCTCAGATTACGCAGCGTTCACACTCACGGCTCTGGTAGACCCTGAATCTGATTTCAATCTGATCGATGTGTGCAGATGCTGCCTCTGAACACCAACATTCGTCTGGCCTACGCCAACGGGAAAGACGACGAGCAGAACTTCATCCAGAACCTCAGTCTGTTCCTCTGTACCTTCCTTAAAGAGCACGGGCAGCTGATCGAGAAGAGGTTCAACCTCAGAGAGACGTTAATGGAGGTGAGAGGAAACACCGACTGGTTTGTCAGTACAATATAAACTGGACATTGTGGTCTGAACGCGATCGGGCCCCCTTTCAGGCCCTCCACTACATGCTGCTGGTGTCAGAGGTGGAAGAGACGGAGATCTTTAAAATCTGTCTGGAGTACTGGAACCACCTGGCTGCTGAGCTCTACAGGGAGAGTCCCTTCTCTACGTCCACGTCCCCCCTGCTCTCTGGTAACCAGCACTTTGACGTGCCCCCACGCAGACAGCTCTACCTTCCTGTACTCTCTAAGGTAACGCACAACCGATGACGTGCAACTTATTTAAGTTATTCCGCTTTAAATCTAAAGCAAACCTTGGCTGATCTGTTTTCGACTGGATGAAATGTTTGAATGGATGTTAAATGAATGAAACTGTTGTTCCTGAATTTGTGACAGTAACTCGAGCTTTATACCCATACCCAGATAGTATCCTATAACATTTTTGTGTTTACCTGTCGTTCCAGGTGCGCCTGCTGATGGTCAGTCGGATGGCCAAGCCTGAGGAGGTTTTGGTGGTGGAGAACGACCAGGGAGAAGTCGTCAGAGAGTTCATGAAGGACACGGATTCCATCAACCTGTACAAGAACATGAGGGAAACACTTGGTATGAGTGATAAAAATATATAAGTTCACGTCCCCTGCCATCACCTTCACTCTGAAATCCCCATGAATCAGGGTGTAGCTGTAGGTTTAGATGCTGTGCAAGACGAGCATCTGAGGAAACGGAGTGAAGTCAGGAACTTATTTTATCTTATAGGAGGGTCCAGTGAGTCACCCTCTTCCTCTGTCCTCCAGGATCCTTTTCTTAAAGAGATAAAATCATGTAATCATAAACTCATTTAAAACTACAGGGTCTTGGAATCGTTTAGGGCCTCAATGTATTTCTTAGTCATCCCGGCCACATGGTGGCGCTGTTGCCTCGCTTCACTGTGTGTGACGTAAATAAATGTCTTATTTTTTTCTATTTTCGTTACATCCACCTTCACTTATGTGTGCCTGTGGATTCCTTAGTCTCCCTTTTTAAGCTGAGGTCATTTGGGTGTGATGTCAGATGGAGGAGGATGAACATACATTTATTCTCCTCTAATTGTCCAGAAAGTGACCACAGTGTCCAACTTATTTCTGGGAATATCTACTGTGTCTTCTATCCTTGCAGTGTACCTGACTCACCTGGACTACGCAGACACGGAGCGCATCATGACAGAGAAGCTTCACAACCAGGTGAACGGGACAGAATGGTCCTGGAAGAACCTGAACACGTTGTGCTGGGCCATCGGATCCATCAGCGGGGCGATGCACGAGGAAGATGAGAAGAGGTTCCTGGTCACCGTCATTAAGGTACAGAGTAGAGTTTCCAGAAGTTAAACGTGTCCGAGCTCCTGCGTTCTCTACGTCTGTGAAACATTCAAAGGATGAAGAGTCGGTGATGAAGACTCACAGTTAACAGAGATGTTCCGTCTGTTAGGACCTGCTGGGCCTGTGTGAGCAGAAGAGAGGAAAGGACAACAAGGCCATCATAGCGTCCAACATCATGTATATTGTTGGCCAGTATCCACGCTTCTTACGAGCCCACTGGAAGTTCCTCAAAACTGTGGTCAACAAACTCTTTGAGTTCATGCACGGTGAGAGAAAACCGTTTTACAAAATACTACACACAGAAATACTGATGTATTCCCATCAGGGATATGACATCACTCTTATTTTGAAATTTTGATGTAAACACCCCCCCACCCCCCCATCAGAGACCCACGATGGCGTTCAGGACATGGCCTGCGACACTTTCATCAAGATTGCCCAGAAATGCCGGCGCCACTTCATCCAGGTGCAGGTGGGGGAGGTGATGCCCTTCATCGACGAGATCCTCAACAACATCAACACCATCATCTGTGACCTCCAGCCCCAGCAGGTGGGTCAGCTGACGCTGGTGGGGGGGCATTTGTCAGGAGGTGTTTGGGTTTTCTCCCTCTGATCCTCCAAATGTGTCTCCGTTTGGATCCAGGTGCACACGTTCTACGAGGCCGTAGGCTACATGATAGGAGCGCAGACGGACCAGGCTGTCCAGGAACACCTGATAGAGAAGTACATGCTGCTGCCCAACCTGGTGTGGGACAGCATCATCCAGCAGGCCACCAAGGTGAGACAGCCAGACACTGAAGCAGTCATGCAGCACGCCGGTACGGATGCTGATCCGGTCTGCTTCCCACCAGAACGTGGACATCCTGAAGGACCCGGAGACGGTGAAGCAGCTGGGCAGCATCCTGAAGACCAACGTCAGAGCCTGTAAGGCGGTGGGACACCCCTTCGTCATCCAGCTGGGACGGATTTACCTCGACATGCTCAACGTCTACAAGTGCCTCAGCGAGAACATCTCCGCCGCCATCCAGACAAACGGTGAGGGGGGGGTTTGATTCTGCTGCCACTGTTTGCTGATGACACGTTGGTGTGTACGACCTGATGCATCACAGGCCTGTTTCTATAGAGCACATGGGTCAAACTCTTTGAGCTTTGAGCAAAACTACATTTCCCACAATGCAGTACAGTATTTTCCACACTATAAGGCGCACTGGATTATAAGGCGCACGTCAACGAATGGCCTATTCTAAAAACGTCACCACTCAGTATTTAATTTTAATTTAAAAATGTTCATATTATTATTATTATTACACATAAATTGAAATATGTCTTTCCTGTTTTGTTTTAATAATCAAAATTTTTATAAACATGATTTTTAACACAAAGTCGATCTTTTGAAAAGTATTGATATTTATATATATTCACGACTGGATTAGGCCTCCTTTACATGAATTTCTCTATTAGTTAATGATTTAATCTTTTCACAGGCAATTAATTTAAAATCCTTCATATGTTTTAATTTACTAGAAGTCTAAGAATACACATAATTTTATCTTTCAAAAAAATACTGGCAAAAGTATTGAACTTTAATATTGTTCTTTTTTCACTTCTGTAAAAAATATAAATGCATCTCTTTTGTTTTTGCTCATTTAGTTCCATATTTTTTTTGTATTGAAGCTGTCCAGGTCACGTAAATATTCTTACCTGTTGAGAAAACCTCACTTGTTTAAATGTGTTTCCTGTTGAAACAATTTTTTTGAGTGAAATGAAGAGAAATGTAGAAAATCTATGAATTCAGCCTGTAGATGTGATATTTTATCCAACAGTCCAAACGGAGCGTTGGTCACGTGTTCCACCTTTGTGTTCCAGGAGAGATGGTGACCAAACAGCCTTTGATCCGCAGCATGAGGACGGTGAAACGGGAGACGCTGAAGCTGATCTCAGGCTGGGTCAGCCGATCAAACGACCCCCAGATGGTGAGAAATCACTCTTGAGACGTTGTTGACACCAGGTTTGGTACCATTGACCTTTGAACTCATAGAGCAAAACACAGCAAGAACTTTAGTCCTTTGCTCCCTCTAGTGACAAAAATACAACACTATCTGTAAAAAAAAAAAAAAATTAGCTGAGATCATTCCTAACAACCAGCAGGGGGCAGCAGTGTGCTGCTGTCGAGTCTAGTGTGTTCTCCAGTGGAGAAGAAGAACCATCGGGTTGCTGTGAGCAGCGGTTAGCATTATGCTAATGGCGTGCTAATCATGTTCCACCTGTGTTCTCCAGGTGGGGGAGAACTTTGTTCCCCCTCTGCTGGATGCCGTCCTCATCGACTACCAACGCAACGTCCCCGCCGCCCGAGAGCCCGAGGTCCTCAGCACCATGGCAACCATTGTCAACAAGCTGGGCGGACACATCACCAGTGAGATCCCCCAGATATTCGACGCCGTCTTCGAGTGCACCCTAAACATGATAAACAAGGTGAGCGCTGGCCAATAGGACGGCCTGTAATCTGAGTCGCGGTCCAATCACAGCTGGACATGCAGGTTGGCTTAGCGTGACCTGTGGACGTTTCTATGGAAACGTGATCAACAGTTGTAGACTCCACACCTCAGGTTTAAATCTACAGCCAAACAAAACGCACCGTATTGAATTGATTTGTTTAAAATATTTAAAACCTTAACCCAATGTTGGTGTGTGTGTGTGTGTGTGTGTGTGTGTGTGTGTGTGTGCTGTTTAATATACAGGGTGTCCCATTTAAAAATGTATAAACACTTTAAGTAATTGTAAACTAAGTCTTTATTATAATTGCATAATTTTCTAAATGTAAAATCATTTACAAACATTATTTTACTGTTTGGTTGTTGTTGTTTTTTTATTTTATTCCATTTTCATTCATCCAGTAGCATTTTAGAAAGAATTTCCTTTCTTCAAAGTTGAGTCTGTCTGCTATCATTGATTTCAATGCGTTTAAACTGCACAAAACCTCAGAAACACTCTAGTAATCAGCTGCTCACGGGTGTACACAGGTTATTGTTCTGGAAACCCTGTAAAACCAAATAATGTTCATAAAGAAAGAACATTTTAAAGTAACATGAACTGTTTTTTCTGCCAGAACTTTGAGGAGTTTCCCGAACACAGAACCCACTTCTTCTACCTGCTGCAAGCTGTGAACTCTCACTGCTTCCCAGCGTTCCTCACCATCCCTCCTGCCCAGTTCAAACTGGTGCTGGACTCCATCATCTGGGCCTTCAAACACACCATGAGGAACGTGGCCGACACGGGTGAGCTGCGCCCACACACACATTTTCACCACGTCTGTTCAGGTGTGTGTGTGAAGCACCAGTTTAATAATGGAATGCAGGGTGTGTGTTGTATGTCCCATCATGCCACTGGCCTGCAGCGATCGTTGTTTCTCCTCCTCAGGGCTCCAGATTCTCTACACGCTGCTGCAGAACGTGGCTCAAGAGGAAGCGGCGGCTCAGAGCTTCTACCAGACGTATCTGTGTGACATCCTGCAACACATCTTCTCCGTGGTCACCGACACGTCACACACCGCCGGTGAGTGTCGACGCGTGGACCGCCGGTCCAGATCATCCGTATGTGTGACGGGTTCTGAAGCCAGAGCGTGTTGTGGTCTCGTAGGCCTGACGATGCACGCCTCCATCCTGGCCTACATGTTCAACCTGGTGGAGGAGGGGAAGATCACCACCGCCCTGAACCCCAGCAGCCCCACCAACAACCAGGTGTTCATCCAGGAGTACGTGGCCAATCTGCTGAAGACCGCCTTCCCTCACCTACAAGAGTAAGAACGGACTCAAACACACACACACACACACACACACACACACACACGTCTGATGTAGTCACACACACACACACACACACACACACACACACACACACACACACACACACACACACGTCTGATGTAGTCACACACACACACACACACACACATTCATTGATGGTGGTTGTGCTCTTGTGTCAGTGCTCAGGTTAAGGTGTTTGTGACCGGCCTGTTCAGTCTGAACCAGGACATTCCTGCCTTCAAGGAGCACCTGAGGGACTTCCTGGTGCAGATAAAGGTGAGGCTGTGTGTGTGTGTGAGGCTGTGTGTGTGTGTGAGGCTGTGTGTGTGTGTGAGGCTGTGTGTGTGTGTGAGGCTGTGTGTGTGTGTGAGGCTCAAGGGTCATCAGGGAGGTTAAGCATTCTGGCGTCAAGTGGACTGAAAGCAGCTGAACAGTAACCCCCTGGGGGGGCTATGGTGCTCCAAGAACACATGTGTCAAACTCAAGGCCAGGGGGCCAAATGTGGCCCTCCACATCATTTTATGTGGCCCGCGAGAGCATAAAAGGTCAGAGTGTCTAAAAATAAATAGGGCAAAAGTTCTTTGATCAAAACTACATTTCCCACAATGCAGTACTTCAGCCCATTTTAACTCTGATAAAATCGTTTTGAACGTAGTGAATAAAGTTAACGTCCTAACTTGTGTCTGATGTTATTTTTCTTTATTGATTGATAGTTTGATCCTTGATTGATGGACTTCTGTGGGTTTAATAACCTGACAAATGAAAAGGATTTATGTTAGAACAGAGAAACAAACAAACATGTTTTTTCTGTCTAACTGTAATGTTTGGAACTAGAATAAGTCAGAAATTCACTGATTTAACATTAAGGAGTACAGTATTTCCCGTACTATAAGGTACACCTAAATGCCTTGAATTTTCTCAAAAACCAGCAGTGCACTTTATAATCCAGTGCGCTTTATAATCCAGTGCGCTTTATAATCCAGTGCGCTTTATAATCCAGTGCGCTTTATAATCCAGTGCGCTTTATAATCCAGTGCGCCTTATAATCCAGTGCGCTTTATAATCCAGTGCGCTTTATAATCCAGTGCGCTTTATAATCCAGTGCGCTTTATAATCCAGTGCGCCTTATGTATGAAAAACGTTTTAAGATAGGCCATTCATCATAGTGCGGAAAATACTGTAGTTACTTTTACGTTACATTACATTTAGTTACATTTATTAGTTACATTTAGTTACATTTATTAGTTACATCTGGCCCTTTGAGGACAGCTGTGATGCTGATGTGGCCCTCGGTGAAAATGAGTTTGACCCCCCCCGTTCTAGTAGGATGGGGGAGGGGCTTAACTTTGCCGTTCTTCTGCTGCTCCAGGAGTTTGCGGGTGAGGACACCACAGATCTGTTCCTGGAGGAGAGGGAGGCGTCGCTCCGCCAGGCCCAGGAGGAGAAACACAAGATCCAGATGTCGGTCCCGGGTATCCTGAACCCCCACGAGATCCCCGAGGAGATGTGTGACTGAGCAGCAGATCAACCAAACTGTACAGTTCTCCGTAACCATAGCGACGATGACGACTACGAAACCCACGAGCGGCGGGAGGCGACTCCCTTCCTGGAGAGCAGGCCGTCCCATTGGATGTTTGTTGACCAAAACAATGCCAACATGTAAATGAGTACAGCATCACCTTGTGGCCCTTTTTAATAACGTGTGATTTTTGTGTGATCTCTTTCAGAACTGTTAGTTGAACCTCGTTTGCGTTTGTGGTTTTATTCCAAGACGTACACGACGAGGTAACGATTGTGACAAAAACCCAACCGTCTCCCGTTTCTGCTGTTCTCAAACTTTTTTTTTTTTTTTTGTTCTTTTCCTTCCAGCTTTGCCTTTTTTCATTTTTATATATACATAAATATATATATATGAGTGAAACTGGGTTTTGGCGCGACAGAGAGCGTGGTCTTTTAGAGGCACACGCCGCTCAGTTTGATGCACCATGGCATTGTGGGAGTATGTGATCCTAACAAATAATGAAGGTTCATCAGCATCTGTTGCTGAAGTTTTGCTTCACCTAAAGATTTTTTTTTTTTTGTGAAGGCGAACCAAATTTGTGCATATCATCCCTACTGTATAGCATCTTAAATACCATGGGAACATTGTTTTTCCTTTTTATTTTATTGTTGTCAGCGCGCGTGTGTGTGTGTGTGTGTGTGTGCTGTCGGCTAGTCGACATCAGCATTTTGTTTTCCTCTAAGAGGATTGTTGCTCCCTCGTGGGCCTCATTGATGATGGGATGTTTTAAAGGCTTGGTGGGTTTTGGGTTTAGTTGGTTGCATCTTTAACAGCTCCTGTTTAACTCAGAAGGTTTGGACAAGTTTCAATTTACTAATTTAGATTGTTTACCACGCAGTAGTGCTTCGCACTACCTTTAGAGCAAAATGACAAAACTGGGTTTACATTTAATTTTGTATTTTTGCATTTTTCATTTGTACCTGTTTTCAGTTGTCCAAATAAACAACTTTTTTTGTGCAGAGAGCAAATGTTTTGTCAGTGAGTTGAATTAGGAAAAGAATGTATAAATGCAAATAAGTACCTAATCTCCAATGGCAAGTTTCCCTTCACAAGGTGTTACATTTGTTGTGAACTTTTTGAACTGATTAAAGTTGAGAATTTTATAAGCCTAACTTGGCTCACATTTCTTCTTTCCTAAATGTCAAGTTCTCCAGTTTAAAACAAAAATACTAGCCTCTTTTCAGAAAGGGGGACCACCTTTTATGGACAGAATTTGTAGGCGCCGCCAGGATCCGGAGGGAGTCCGGTTTGGGGGCCAAAAAGGGTTTCATCTCTGCTTTTTTGCAGACGATGTTGGACTGGGACGGTTTGCAGCGGAGTGGGATGAGGATCTTTTGTAAAGACTAGTTCTGGTTTAGATGAGCAGAGGTTCATGCTAATAAATAGACAATAACAGTTAATATTTCAAGCAATTATTTATTTGGATGCTTTTTCTGGTGTCTCATGATCAAAAGGCATAAATAGAGTAGATGTATGAAATCAGTAGAAGCTCCTTGTATGTATTGTCTCATATAACTGCATACCTCTTGTCAATTTAAAGTGCACATTTTAAATGTAAGGAACGATCCTAATCGCTATAGTGTCATTGTTTCATCTTTCATTTAAACCTTTGCACTGCTGCGTGCCATATAACAAACTTATACGGCACTTTTCAAATATAGTTTCATACCAGATAACCATCGTCGACCATAAAGAAATGTAAATCCGGTAATGAGATCTTCTGGACGCCTCATCGCTTCATGTCTTGATCCGGGACTACAGAACGGGCAGAAAACATTTCCTGGTCCAACGCTGTTACCACTAATGATCAATAACTGAAGATCAATAACTGTGCAAACAGTTCTCAGGTCCTCACAGTGACGTGATTCTGAAACCAAAGGACCATGAGGATGAGGATGACTCATCTGTCTTCCGGTTAGCGGCATGCAGCCATCTTTGGCGCCGACATCTCTGGACAGAGAGCTCCCAGCTGACCCCGGTGCTACCCCCAGTTAGCATACTGCTCTTACAGTAAAGGTTATGATGGTGACCTGACACTGAAAGTTGAAATAACTGGTGAATCACCAGGTCATGTAACTGGACCCCCCCCCCCCCACAGATATCCTCAGCATCTGCTGCCAAGGAGAAGATGCATCAACCTGCTACATAGCCAAAACACAAAATGCCCACCCAGCACCCATCCTCCATCCTCATGGGGGGTTATTAATATCCCCATGAGTAAGCCTGACTGGAGGAGCTGGGGGGGGGGGTAGATAAGCGTGGGTAGACAACCCTCTACCAGCATTAAGAAAAGACACCCCCCCTAATTAAAGCTCTATTTTCCTCATATCACTGGGCAGGAAGCTGGAGTAGAGCTGACAGGATGTGGTCAGATGATATGCTGCCACCCAGTGGACAGGAACAGGAAGTGCATCATGACAAACACGAGGGTGAGCTGATTACACGCTTTAATGCCCCCGTGTGGTTTAGTTTTTCCAGTTCCAGTTCCAATAGACACAAAGACACCAGATCCAAACTGGATCTGCTGGTTTCAGACGTGTCACCTGATCGGATGGTTTTGAACAATTCTCGCTTCCTGATCGCAGAGACAACCGATGATTAGTGTTGAAACAGGACAGAGCGCTGCTGGGGGAGGGGGCAGCTGGTGAACCAATCACCTGAGCTCACAGAAGGACCTTCTAGATGCTCAGGGGCCCTCACCGACGAGTCCCTCATGTCGTTCGGCTCTGGGCACAGCGAACTTTAGCTCTACAAAACCAATGAGAATAGATAGGGCTGTAACCGCAACGGTTATGAAGGTGTGTGTGTGTGTGTGTGTGTGTGTGTGTGTGTGTGTGTGTGTGTAAAAACTACCTGAGTGTCTTCTCTGAATTCTGCCTAGATTGGGAGGAACTTTTAAACTGTGCTTCCAGTCTGGAGTAAATTCCACCTGAAAGCTGAAGAGAAAACAGAAAACACAAGACCAGTGAGAAACCAAAAATTCTGTGATGGCGCAACAAACTATTTATTTTATTATTAACGGTAATTTAAACATTTATGAACCCTCCCCATGGTGTCATGTGACTTCCTACTAAAAATCCAGGATGAGGTGAAGCCGTTCATCTTGAAGCGCGAATACGCGAGAAATTACTGTATTCTATCCTGTTAATAAGTGTTCAATATCTGATGAATGAATACTTCCAATTTCCTCCTCCTCAGTATTTGTTGACCTAATGCTAAATATTTACAGAATCCTAATGTATGTATATACTGTATGTGTGTGTGTGTGTGTGTGTGTGTATCTGCCTCTTTAGTATCCTTGGATTTGCTCTGCTCCTGGTCTCCAAACCTCATCCTGTTCAGAAGACCAACAATCTCCATCATGCGATGCTGGTCTGGTGGATTAAAACAAAAATTATTTTTAAACCCAAAGAAAACACAAATACAAAAAAAAAACAAACGTGAAAACACAATGATGTCGTGTCACTAAATCACCGTTTCAGAGTCAGAGCAGTCTATAAACTAAAGCAGCTTCATACATGAAGGCTTCTGGGATCAGTTTGACTTCCTGTAAAACTGACCTGATATATTCCAGAATAACTCAAATATTAAAACACATCTTTTTACCATTAATTTCTTGTTTTCTGCTGATGATATGTTCATTAACCGGTCAGGTGGTCCCTGCAGCTGACATTAAAGATCAGCTCCTTACCTTCTTCCCTCTGAGCGTCCTGGTTGTATCTCATGGAGCGAGAACTGTCCCACTTCCGTTTCTGGACACTCACTCTAAAAAACGAGCACACACACTTCTGTTGAGGTCAGATCACACGCTGGAGTGTTTTTATTTGTGTGTGTGTGTGTGTGTGTGTGTGTGTGTGTGTGTGTGTGTGTGTGAACTCACGTGAAAGGTGTGTTGTCCCTCGACTGTGACTAGAGAGAAAGAAGAGAACATTATAACATGACGGTTCTGTGTAGCGTGTAGCTCTACGGTAACCGTATCTCCTACGGTCAGTGAAGGTAACGCTGGGGTTTGTGGGTAAACAGCGAATAGATGTTCAGCTTCTGTGAACAAACTGTGTGCAGGTTCAGGGCAGATGTTCTGGATTACAAACCCTTCATTTAATACAAATTCATCCATGCATTTAGAACACGTGTGTCAAACTCAAGGCCCCGGGGGCCAAATGTGGCCCTCCACATCATTTTATGTGGCCCGCCACAGCATCAAAGGTCAAATGAAAAGGATTTTTCACTTGCTGCAAACATAGGTTTCTGTGTAACTTTAATGTTTGTGACCTGAATAAGTAATACATTTAGTTATTTAACATTAAGGAATAGTTACATTTATTTTACATTACATTGAGTTACATTTATTAGTCACATCTGGCCCTTTGAGGACAGCAAAGGGCCAAAATGAGTTTTTCAGCCCTGATTTAGAAAGATGAATAAAACAAACACATCCTACACAAAAATATAAAGATTGAATGATTTAAAAAAAAAAAAAAATAGCCACTTTAAAAGAGAAGTAACTTGTAAGGAACAACAGCCTCCAAAACATCTCACAGAAAACAGGCCTTTTCTTCACTCGTTCCTCTTGAATATTCATGAGGTCACCGACTCACTTTGTCTGGTTTGTCTCTGCTGTGGACGTTTGGCGAGGACGTTTGTTTTTTCAGAGGTCTGGGGGCCTTCTTGGCTCTCTTAGCAGCTGGAATCAGAAAAAAAATAAAATAATGCGAAGCACGCTGGAGGCATCTGACACCATCTGCTGGCCAGAATAAACACTCATTATTTACTCTCCTTGAAAGGGCCGAACTCATGAGGGCAAATGTTAAAAATAGACATGATGAGAATATGGAGAGGGGAGGAACAGCAGAGACGAGATAAAAATAGAGACGTTTCATTAAAGCTGCTGCCAGAGGTCACAGCAGACACTGGAACACGTACAATAAGCACCGCTGTGGTGGGAAGTGGGTTTTTCATTCTATAATAATGAAAAGCGCCTTTTCATGACAGCTACTGTACCTTGCTTCTTGGACAGTTCTTCATCATCTCCCACTTCGTCTTCAGTGACCTCTGACCCTGTGGTGTACTCCTCATCTTCTGACAGCAGAGACTGATGCCTCTGAAGAGCACATTTATTACATAAACACTTTAGATTTTGTCTAGAAGACGGGTGGATGTGGAATGAGAAGGGAAAGCAGAGAAAGGTCCTACCAGCTGCAGACTCCAGTTTTTCAGGAGGGAAAACTGGGTAAAAAAAAAAGAAGGATCTGAATTTAGAAGTTGAAATATTCCAAACGTAAAGAGTCAAACTGGCAGAAGAGAAGCATCAGACGCAGAAAAGAAAAACATGGAAAGACTCACGGAGCTTCCGTCTCCTCTCAGAGGTCCGGTCAGGGTGGGCTCCAGAAGAACGCCACCGTCCTGAACCGTTTCTGCACCGAACGGAGCCTCTTCATCACTACCACACACACACGGACACAAACACACTCCATGGAACCATTTATTCATGAGCAACCATCCTGTAAAAGGGCTGACAACACACACACACACACACACACACACACACACACACATTCGCTCACCCGTCTGACGTGAGTGTGTTGGACACACACACAGCGTCTCTGTGCAGCAGCAGGTCGTTCAGGACTCCGGTCTGGGCCAGGACCCCCGCGTCACAGTTCTGTCCATCAGGTAGGTTCACGATGTGGTCCCGGTTCTTACAGCCCTGCGCACACACACACACACACACACACACACACACACACACACACACACACACACACACACACACACACACACACACACACACTAAACCACATGAACTGATGTGGCGGGCCACATTTGGCCCCCGGGGCCTTGAGTTAGACACATGTGGCCTAAGTGTGTGTGTGTGTGTGTGTGTGTGTGTACCTTGGGGATCCCAGTGGGATCGAAGCGGAGAACCTTTTGGTTGCAGCAGGGGTAGATCCCTGCACCGCGCCAGCCTCTGCCTGTACCCACGTCAGGGTACACCACACTGTCCGGGTGGTACTTGCAACGGGTTAGTTCTGCACACATAAAAACCTACGTGCACACACACACACACACACACACACACACACACACACCTCAGTTGAGGTTGAACACACTACGTACCAGTGTGATTAAGCATCACCCACACAGCCTCACACACAAACACACCTGCTGACATCTGGAGCAGGTGAGGTAGTTGATGGTACCCCAGATCCTCCAGTAGACCAGGACCCAGGACTTGAGTTCTTCATAGAGACCAGCGATAAATTCATTCACATCCCAGTGTTTTTGTCTAAAAAGATGAAGAAAAAAAAACCCCCACTTAGCTCTAAAGGCTGATGGGACGTGTGTGTTCTCTCTGTTCCACGGCTAAAGAAAACACACACAGGAACGACGAGTGCATGAACCTGGAACCTACAGTACCTAGTGTGTGTGTAGATGATTTCTCCACGAGCATCAATGTTGATTTTCCCTACAACACAAGAGATCTTCCTCTCTGTGTCTTTGGTCAGCAGCTTCAGACACACACCACACCTGTGAATGAGCACACACACACACACACACATGAAACCCCACATGCTGGGGTTACTGGGTGGAGAAGCACCTGCACACAGGTGCTGGGCTCACCTGTAGAGAGAGGAGGCATTTCCTGGCGAGTCTCTGCTTCGGTAGCTCGGATCGAAAAGTTGCTCAATTTTCTTCTGGAATAATTTGCTTTGAGCAGAAAACAGAATAAAGAGGTTGGCATCCAGATCAAGGAGCTTTAGCACTTTTATTTTTCAAAAGAAAGAAGCAAATATCACATGAAGAAATCAAACAGACGGTGACCGCCTCAAAATGTTTGTTTCTGAAGAGCTTCTTTCATTAAAGCAAAAGAACTAAAAACTAGAAAAACCACATTTAGGAATGAAGAGAAACAATAATGACAGACAGATGATGAAGTTCCATAATCGATGTTAGCTCATCATGAAGGAAGCTAATATTGATGTAAAGCTACAGTATGTCGTTTCATTATAACATGTCAGCATTATTAAATGTAGTAATATATATCATATACATATATAGTAGATAAATGTATATGCTTTTAGTATATGAAAAATATGTGGTTATAATGGGAGTCAATTGGACCCTTTTTGACCGTTGTAGGTGTTGTGTGAACACAGTGAAAATCTGCTTTTCTCTACACTTTCAATGACAGGCATTGAGGAATTTAGAAAATAAAGATGAAAGAAAATTACTGGCAAAATGTCATATATTTAACCTTTTAACTGACTGATTTATTGGGAGAGAAACATAAAAGCAACAAAAATGTCCCTTTTGGGCCCAAACACTTCTGAAGTTATTTCTGTTACCTCTTGAACTTGTCTTTTTTGTCTCTGATGTCGTCGGCCTCGTTGTGGTTGAACAGTTCGGCGACCCGCGTTGCCAGGTTGCTGTTGATGCAGTTCATGTTGCAGGGCGTGGCCACGATGGCACTCATGTGTTTGTGACAGTACTGGATGCACTCCTCCACCTGAACGTGGACACACACCCATGTCTTGAGTCCCTTCACCACCACAGTCGACTCGGTTCCATTAAACAAACGTGTCATTAGTGGCACAGCAGTGGCGGTTAGAACTCATGACAAACTCTGTAAATAAACCACATGGGAGCTGAAGAACATGGACACCCTGGACAATCATGCCACGTCCACGTTAGGGCTGCAACAAGCCAGGATCTCCACTGTGGATACCCACAGCTCAAACCTGATATTCAACAAGGTGGAGCTGCTAATTATTTACGTCTCTGCGTCACAAACGACTCACATCTGCAAGCAGTTAAATGTGGATTACTCCCATAATTGTTGCAGCTCTAACACACAGAGCTCTACGTCTGGCCCTCTTGTTTTCCCCAATAGAGGATCACAAAGAATCGAAAAATATGCGAAGAAATACAGGTAGTCCTCAACTTACAAACATTTATCTTGTGAACATTCGGAGATAAGAACAAATGTGCACCGCCATTTATGAGAATTGTCCCGCAGTTCCTCTTTCTACCACAACCTCTGCCGAGCAGCACCGCTGCATTTACGCGACCCCATCACCCACGCGACCCCATCACTCATCTCCCCTCTTGTTGTTGTTGTTTCTGTTAGCTTCTGTCGGGTTTGTCTGTCTGTTAAAGCGCTTTGAAATCTCTGTTGATGTGATCAATCGCTAGACAAATAGAAGTTGATTGATTGGTTGGTTGAGCGTCACACTTCCTACCTTGGATACTTTACTGTTTATCATTGATGTTAAAGCAAAGACTAGTGAAGGTAGTGGTGGTGACCATCTCTCTGACCGACTATAACTCCCCCCTCCTCCTCATGTGACTTACCTCTGCTCTAATGGTAAGCTACATGCTAGGTGCTACATGCTACAGTATCATACAATGGATCATTAACATCAACAGCTGACTCTGTTGGATGACCTTAAAAACTGGTGGAGAGTTCAAGTGTTTTCTTCTTCTCCTCAAGGATTACAGTAAATTATAAGGAGCAAAAGTTTACTGTAAACTAATCTGGATTAAAACGAGCGGGTGAATCATGAGTGATGCTTAACGGTTGATACTGGAACCGTACATGTGTGTTTTTATATGTTTATTCTGCTTTATTGTGTTTAAAATTGTTTTCTAGTGATTTTAAGAGTCCAATATTTGTGGCAGACAGACGTTGGGTCAGTGAAATGATTAATTTTTCCATATATTTTTATTTGAAAACCGACGTATAATCGAGAACAGCTCAACTTGAAACAACCTTTACATGTATTTTATTATACTGTATCTTGTTATTATGTTTTGTTGTTGTCTCTGATCAGTCTTAGGGAATAGCACTTTAGTATTTTGAGTAGTAATGACATTTAAATAACCTTAAATGACGATTATAGAGTGAAATTTAATAAATAATGACTCACGAACAACCTCTCTTGTGTTCATATGTTGAGAACTACCTGTATGTTGTTTCCAGGCCAATTGATTTCGTTAAATCTGAAAACAAAAGGCCCGTAGCACACGACCACACCTAGCATCACAACACTTACTAACGTATCCATCTTCAAGAACTCGGAGGAGATCAGGATTGAGATCACATTGCTGGGCTCTGTAACCGACAAACACCACATGACCAACCAACAAACAACACAGAACAGACAGCCAATGGGCAGCAAACACTCACCACACCTACTGACCAGTAAGTCAGGCCTTATCCAAGGATTCACACAGACAGGTCGTGTAGGTGACAGCTCAGGTGTCATTACGTGATATTTCTGTGATACAGTTCATGCGGGGGGATTTACCGAGCCGGGGTTTGTCCTTGTTGCCCTCGGCGACAGAGTTCCTCCTCACGTAGTTCATGAGCCAGTCGAAGATCTGCACATCGCAGTGAACGGAGATGTCCACCTCCTCCCACCTCTGAGGGTCTACAGACAGATACTCAGCAAAGTAGCGCATCTCCTTCACCAGAAGATCTCTGGGACACGTGAAGTCCTGCTTCAGGTGTTTCGTCTCATCGCACACATGGATGACCATGTTGGGACTGTGGGGACAAAGTCAAATCCCTTATTATAAAGGATTTAATGACATTACATGTGTTTCACGTTAAAGTCCAGTGAGTGATCCATACATTAACTCATATAGGGGATCGATTAGTGATGCTGATGCTGCTAGCTTGGGCCGCAGGTGACTGGGAGACTGGATGACATCACAGAACTTACTCTCGTGGCTTCGGAGGTTTGTCCTTCTCCTCTCCTGAACCTCTTCTTTCCTTCTTCTCCACAGAACCACCTCTTTCCGACTGCGTCAATTTGGAACCTGTTGACAGCAGGAGTTTTGCCCTTCATTAAAATTAAAGATTTCAACATCCATCCATCATTTGTCTTGTGGATGAGACAACCCTAACATGTTTTCACACACATTTCACTTTTTCATGGACGGAGGAATGAATTAAAGACGAATCATTTGAGTCAATTATTTTTTAAACTTGACAGATTTCTATTCCTGCGTGATGGCACTGGCTGAAAATATACTGCTGGAATAAAAACCTATTTTGATTTTATAGAAAAACAATTAACAGCTGAAAACCAGGAGTGACAACATTTCTGTTTAACAGTCCTGCCAGAGACAGAAAGACTTTAATGCTTGAAGGAAACTGCAGGGATTTTTAAGTTCTTGGATAAAACACATAATAAAATTTGCTCAATGATGGATTCTGTAACATAACAGACTTCAGTATCCAGTGCTGGTTAGCTGTAGTAATCATGTTATCTGCCCTGCTGGTGAGTGTAGATACCTGGAGCGTTGCTGCTGCTTTGGGGGCCTCCTGCTGTCGTCACCTCCTCAGACTGGCCCATTGTGGACCGACCATCTGGAGACGATGTGCTGCCGGCTGTCACAGCATTACACTGGTTGTCCAGTTGAGGAAAGGCTCCTGTGAGTTTCAGCTCCTCGAATCGATGGGAACACTGTAAGATCCCATCAGTACCACAGTATTACCTCTAAACTGACCAATGGATGGATAGAAGCATTCATTTATTAATAGGACTCCATTTACCTCTTTGGGAGTAAATCCTGGAACCAGCTGGGCTACGTTGTCCCAGTTTATGGGCTGGGACACTCCCCAAAGAGAGCCCAGCACCATATCCAACACCAGGAGGTTGTTGTCATAGGGAAAGTTGTTGTTTTCTAGGGAGAAGCGACTCATCTCTACAGAGGAAAAGAAACAAAGGAAGACAACATCAGTGTCTCCATCTGTCCGATCACCATATCCATACACAAAACAAAATTACTTGGTCATAAATTGGTGGATTGATCAATAGCAACTAAGATTGTGGTGAAATGCAAATATTGAACATTATCTCGTTCCAAGATTTGACTTTCCTGCATTCTAAGGTCTCAGGTGATTGTAAACTGATTATTTTTGGACTTTAAACTTTCAAATTATGGATGAGTTTTTACCAGGTTGCTGCTTATCAAGTGATAGAGGATATATTGATGTTACCTCACAGCGACCGACTGGTGAACATTAAATCAACCACACTAACAGACTTCTAGATTTATCTGAACAAACGTCTGATGGGTTATCTCATTTAATCCTGACTTCTTTTTGATTGTTTTTAAAGGTTCTGCTGAATGACGGTAGTAATTGCTGCATTGCTGATAAATTAAAGCTGATATTATTTACTAGCTGCGTCCTATCCTCCAGAGACTTCACCCGCATGCATTAGCAGGTCATCAGAGATGCTAACGCAGGCCGAGAACCTCCGTCCTCCTGCTGCTCTACGTCACATCGTTTAGGTCAAATGTAGTCAGCTTTGCTCTGGCATACAAACAGCGAACATATTATATCATTAACGTACTGATATGGAGTCAGAAGCAGTCCTTCTCGTCCCGTTGTACCACACATACAGCCGGCGCCCGTCTTACGTCACTATAAAATGATGCTGCGCTTACATCGCGAGTGCTAGCTAACTTTGCTGGACAGCATCTGCTGCCTTCACGGACTCCACGGACAATAATTCCAGCGGCGCGCGCGTGCGGACACCAGAGATTTCCGGTCGTTTTTTTATTTATTTATTCATCAATCAATTTATTTATTTAAAGTATTTTTTTTTTAAATAAATAAAAAATAAATTCCTACTGCTGGCTAACTTTGCTGGACAGCATCTGCTACCTTCACAGACTCAACGGACAATAATTCGAGCGGCACGCGCGTGCGGACACCAGAGATTTCCGGGGTCATTTTTATTTTATCTTTAATTAACTGATTTATTTAATTAGTTAATTGATTTAATGAGTTAATTGATTAAAAATACATATTTTTTAAATAAATAAAAAAATAAATCTCTAATGCTGGCTAATTTTGCTCGTTCAGCGAATGGCTACTTAGCTGCGTTATAACGGGACAAACAGTTACCGATGCGCCGTCAGAATCACGCCAAACATTACAACAACCGACACAGACGCTCATAGCTCCGCTGGTATCCACAACACCGACTCTTCCCCGCTGACGCACAGCGGACAGCGGCCTGTTGCTAGGATACAGCGATTGTACCGTAAACGGACGCTTTCTGCCGGAAATCCTCCTCTAAGTTTTCAACATTAAAAAAACCCACACAAAAATACAAAAAAAAAAAAAAAAAAAATAGTAGTGCTGTGTAGCACTGATATTAAATAATAATAATTATAATAATTATTATTATAATAATGTAACTGAACGTAGGTTTTTGGCATTAAGTCTGCTGGTTATAATTAGATACCCAAAAATTATTTTAAAATTAAAACCTCCACTCATAAAGATTTATAAAACAGACAAAGAGATTTTTGAAGAGTTTATTTTCAAAACTATTTTAAATATTTCAAAGTTTTAGTTTCTGTGACCAACTGTTTGAAATGTGCAAAATTAGCCCCTCTTTAGTGTGACTGAATCCAACCCCTGCAAACACCCAACACCAGTGGCCTGCAGGACCCTCGCTTCATCATCACACTGTCAGCATGCAGATGATGCATCTGGGCACCGAACTGACTTAAACATTGAATCCCGCAATTAAATAATCTCAAGACATTACATCTTAAATAGTACAGATTCATTAGAACAGCAGTTTACCACACAGAGAATACACAAATGTTGGTAAAATACTGAAAACTCCTATTTTTAAGACACTCTGGTTCCCAAGAGAACAGTAGACATGAAGGTACAGACCGTTTGAATCACTAGAGATCAACAAAGGAACTGCTTTGTGAATGGCTCAGTGGCTAAAAAATGACAAATGTAGACAGACGTAGGACAAATGCACAAGCATCACACGTCGTTCTGAGGGATATCTGTGGCTGGGCCGGGGGGTAAACTCGTGTTGGATGTCCCCAGACTAAAAGCTGGTGTTTCTGCGTACACTGCCTCCAGGAGCTGCTCTGAGGAGGCTGAGACATGAGCTGACCCCAGGCCCGAACCGGGCTGTGGGTGAGCAGCTTGGGCCGGCGTGTTGCTCTGCTCAGCGGACCGTTCCGTCTCCACATGCTTACGGCCTCTTCTCTTCCCAAGGATCTTTACATAGTTGGCTGGGACGAGTCCTGTGGTGTGACCGTCCACACTGGCCAGCAGCCACCCTCGTACCCTGGGCTGTTGCTCTAAACATAGGAGAGAATCAAAAGGCTGTAAGATGAGCTCTGACCATCTTTATTTTATAGTTCCACATAGTTTTAACACCTTACATTGGTGACAATGTGCTGAAATTCAAAACATCACTCAGTTGACTTTAAAAGTCCGCAGTTTAAAGTTTATTGGATCTCTCTATATGATAGCATGGCAGTAAATGTGTGCGATAGTGAGAACAATTATATTTTTTCTGGAATTTTGCAAACAATTATGAAACAATATTTTGTAATAATATCCAGGAATAGATAGTACTGCTACAACAGCAAAAATCTATACAAAAAGGCCTCATAACTAACTGCACATTAAAAAAAAACAATTAAAAACACCTTCAAAAATGTCTCGCGATCCAATAAAAATGTAAATAAATGATGTCCCGACAGAGTCAACTCTTCCCGTACGAAACAAACATCCTCCAGCCTCACCTTTTGGGGCCAGGGTGATCATGTCTCCGGCCCGGACAGAAACTTCCTCCTCGGATGCAGCAGAGAAATCAAACTCGGCTCTGGCGACCACGTGGTCGTCCTCCCCACCGGCCCAGTCAGTGGCTGCATGAAGAAACACACGTCAGCTTGTTAGCTGTTAGCAACAGGCTGCACACACACACCAACAAGCTGCACACACACACCAACAAGCTGCACACACACACCGCTACCTGACTGGCCCTCAACTTAAACCACTCGACCAGTCCAGCTGATTATTTTCTGCACTATAAGGCGCACCTAAAAGCCTTTCATTTTCTCAAAAACCGACAGTGCGTCTTATAATGCGGTGCGTCTTATAGTGTGGAAAATACTGTAATGTTTTAGAAGCTACACAGATGAATGCAGAGCCTCCACCTATCAACTTCTCACCTTGTGACCCCTCCTGAACTTCTTATGACTTAATGAGGCCAGATTTTTTTTTTTTTTACTGATTATTTGGGACTGTATTTTTAATAATACAGATTTATTTAGGTCTGAATTTCAATTAGAAGAAAACCTTAGTTTTCGAACGCTTTAGACATCGAACAAATCGAAATTCGACCAAAAAATTTGGATTTTTTTTTTTTTGTCTTAGAAGTTGAACAAAATTTGGAAGTCGAACGCGGAACAAACATCTTTTACTCGCCGCAAAGAGCGAGAAAAGGCGAGAAAAGTGGAGAGAAAACGTGACGGTAATGTGCTTTTTATTTTAGTTTACTGTATTCAATAATTTTTCACTTCATTTGCGTTCCATTGCCTATGGTACGAGTTACGGTACCATAAACGTCTGTCCAAAAGACGACGCTAACTCGTACCTTAGGCTAACCTGATTACGTCCAGGTTTTTTTTTTCTTTATTTCTCGTGTTTGCTTCTTTCCTTTACATTTCTGTGATATGTTTCATTACTATACAATTTGATATATAAATGACATTATGAAATAACTTAATTATGTTGAAAAAAAGGTAGTTTTCTAGCGTCTTGGAACGGATTAAGACCATTTACATTATTTGTAATGGGAAAAATGTATTTGGAATTCAAACAAATCGCTATTCGAACAGCCTTCAGGAATGAATTGTGGTCAGAAACCGAGGTTTGCCTGTATTAAGTGTCGGCCGTGTCTCACCATGTTCCTCAGAGGCGGGGCTGGAGCTCAGCAGTTTCCAGATGAGGTAAGGTCCCCCCAGGACCACAGCAAAAAACAGGAAGATTGGCCAGGACTTGACCGTCTGATCCTCCATCCCCGTCCTGGAGGCGCTCACAGCCAGAGCGTCGGCCGCGCTGTCGGCCCACAAGTCGTCCACCTCCGCGTCGGCCCGTCGGCCCAGCAGCCTCTGCAGGCGCCGGTACAGGTAGCGCAGGGTGCGGACCAGAGCGAAGGCAGACAGGACCCGGGTCAGGTGTGCTCGCAGCCGCGTCAGGTGGTTGGCCACGTCCAACACGGCGCGGAAGCTGTTGTAGACGGCGGAGAAGGTGGCGTCCAGCATCATGCTGACGGAGGCGAACGCCTGGACGATGCTCTCGATGGACTGGAAGGCCCCCCGGCTGCTCTCCTCCGCCTGCTGCACAAACCGACTCGGGGCGACTTCTTCCGTGTGGGGCAGACGGTTGTACCCCCCGAGACCGTAGCTCCCGCCGTAGCCGTAAGGGTTGTACCCCCCACCGTAGATGGAGCTCCCGTACGGGCTGTAAGAGGAGGTGAAGGAGGTGTAGGACGGACGGTAGGCCTGCTGGACGGGACGGGGGGGCACTGGGGGTGCCATCCTGGTAAGAATGGGGGGGCCCGCAGAGGCAGCGGGGCCGACTGATGGTCCGAGGGACGCTGACCTGTGGAGAGACGAGAAGACAGGATGAGGTAACACAGATAGAAGGCGGTTTAATATCAGTATGGGGAGGGTTCATAAACGCTTAAATTACCCTAAATATTAAGACAAATAGTTTCTCCTTCTATTGCAGAATCAGTTAATCGCGTGTGGCTCCTGGAACGCATTAACCACGAGGAACGAGGGCGCACTGTAAGTTTATTCTAAGGCAGGGACGTCAAACTCATTTTGAGGGCCACATCTGTCCTCAAAGGGCCAGATGTAACTAATACATGTAACTAAATGTAACTCAATGTAATGTAAAATAAATGTAACTACTCCTTATTGTTAAATAACTCTGAATTTATTACTTATTCAAGTTACCGCTGCACAAAAATATGTCAGTTCCTCTTTTATAACATAAATTCTTTTAATTTGTCAGAACTCCATCAATCCAGGATCAAACTGTCAATGAATAATAATTTAAAAAAAAAAAAAAACATCAAACACAAGTTAGGACATTAACTTTGTTCATGTTTTTGTCAATATTAAAAAGGGCTTAATTACTGCATTGTGGGAAATGTAGTTTTAGCTGTGGAGGCGACAGCAGGCCCACCGGACTAGCATGAATGCTAACTTGCGCGTGGTTTTAACTGTACAAATTAAATGAAACCAGTCCGAAACATATAATAATCTAATGTGAGCAGCAAACACACACACACACACACACACACACACCGTCATGTAAACACGTCCAGTGTTTACACACACACACACACACACACACACACACCGCTTTACGACAGTACGGAAGCTAACGCGGCTAAAGCTAGTTTACCTATAGTTCGTGGGTCCAATCATCGTCCCGGGAATCCGCCTCTCCCAAGGTTTCAGTGGAGGCTGAGAGTCCATGAAAACATCAAATATTCACAGATTATCTAGAATAATCCCGATACCGGACCGAGGCCCGGCTGTCCGCCCTGTTTACCAGGCTGCTTCTGATGCTGCCTTCAAGTGCGCCTCGTAATTTCCCACGCTCAAGTCGCACCTCATTAACAAGATAAAGGGATCCACGCCACGAAAAGGAGCAGAAAAAGTTTTGGAGGCATGCATTTATAACGCAAAGAGGAAGTATTTCATTATAATTAGGCAGCGTCTGTAACAGTAACATACATACGGATGTAACTGTAACCTCCGTGGAACCTGAACGCACCAGAGGGTTCTGGAGATCAGAACGACTTGTGACAAATAGGTTTAGTTAAGGAAGCTCAGTTCATCTAAAGACGTGAATGTTTGTAACAATAATAATAATTTAAATAATTTAAAATTTGTTGAAGGTGGAATTACCTTTTAAAACCATTAAAATCAGTTATGTGTTTGCAAATGTCTAACAAGCACATCTGAATGCGCCTCTCGTTCGTGTCCAGCAGAGGGCGCTGTGACATCAGAAAAGACACTCCTGTTTTAAACCTATAACGAGGCGGGAGAGGAGTTCCCCCAGTGAGAGTTGTGGGTAACAGAATTGGTATTACACCATCCAATATCAACCACATTTACAACAGTCATTTGAGTATTGTAGTGATTTGTCTGAAGAGCTGCCGTGCTGCTGGCGGTGAGTGCAGATGTGATGTCAGGCGCCTGGTGTGTAGGAGCCTCGAACACACACTCATTAGGGGAGTACGTCAGAGGAGACCCGTGTAGGTGTGTGACACCGAGGCTGCGTCTCACACGTCTGCAGCGGTGGTGATCCATAGCGTTGGCCCATGACGTCAGTCTGCGTGGGATGTTTTTAAATCTCAGGTGAGTTGGTAGGTAGACTTTATTGATCCCATACTGGGAAACTCACAAGGTTATATAATAAGGAAATATAATAAGGTATTAAGTTGTAAGGTAATATAATAATAAGATGTTTTTAGCATTTGTAGTGGCGTCTGTGACATTTTGTCATATGATATTATATATCAAATGCAATCAAGGATCCTTACACTGAAGTAACTTAATATAAAATGAACTTCAGAAGAATACTACATTGTGAAAAGTAATATCTAACATATGACTGTTAGATATTAATGCACTCTCTGCTCAGATTTTGCAATAATTCACTGGCCCACATCCAATCTGCATGGCCCCCACAAATAACCACTAATGAAATAACTTCTGACAAACTTTGAAATGAAGTTGAACTTGACATCTTAATTTTATCATGATTTTTTTATTGAATTTTATTAACTGTATTGATCCCCATTGGGAAATTATTAGTTCTCCAGCACACTGGTTGATAGTTGCATGCATGTACTGTATAGTGTGTACAGACCTGTAGCATACACACACAAGGGGCCTGTGGGTATGCAGATGGGAGGTAGAATAGTTTTTTTACAAGTAGTTTACTGGACAAGTGACTTTTAAAAAAAAAAAATTCATTCATTAATGTTAAACAGTGCAATTATGAAATATAGTTTATTTGCGTTTATTGTGTTTTGAAGCTAGAGCATATTGATTTCCAACTTTGCCAGACAAAATCACACGTTGAATTATTTTTTAGAGCTACTGTAGTTTGTACAGGTCTGCCTCGGCTTAAGTCTTTAATTGTTAGCAGGAAACACGACGTAAGTCGAAAAATGATGTCAGTCGAATTATCTTGTCCAAAAATAACCATCCCAGTATTATACTGTACTGTACGGAATGCATTTTCAATAACATATGGTTAATATAAATGTATTTTAAGCAAACAAGAATTCCATTTTATTTTTAATACAGTACAGAATAAACATCCCCAACTTGTCTTCAGCTGCTTTTTCCACATTGTGGGTAACGGGCTTGTAGTATTTCATTATTTTATTATTATTTTATTATTATTATTTTTATGTATTGTACAGTAACATGATATTATGTTCAGTTCTCTAGTGACCCAATATTTTTGGTGGACAGAAAGTTGAGTAAAATTCTGTAAACTTTCTGTTTGTATTTGTAGAAAAACGCGTACGATGGAGAACGACGTAACTGGAAACAACATAAGCCAAGGATATGGATATTGTGTGAGAGAGGGACGCTAAAACATGTGTCGCGTTTAAAAATAAAATCAATCATCAAATCACATTTTGGCCTCATGATTCTGTAGATTAAATTAGAATTTCATAGTAAAACTTCTCAAAAGAGAAAGTCTGAAAGGAGTGATTATCCAATTAGAAATCACCAGAAGAAGAAGAAGCAGCCAAAGAAGCACATTACCTCAAGTTAATGTAAGAATATTGCTATTGGTTCCCTCTGTATTTGTATTTTTTCATCATACAACCACAGCAGGTTGTCCTCGGTGACTGTTTGACCCAAACTGAAGGGTTTGTACAGAGGTAGTCAGCTGGTCTGACTCCACTGATGACACTCTAACACAGCTTTCCTTTATTTGCACAGACATTCCACTTCCTAATTGGTTATACGGTGTATTTTTGCTGGGCAGAAGTTTGTGTGTACATTTCACAAACCCTGGTTCCTCATTGCTCCGTGTGCGTTCACGTTGTATGTCACGTGTATTAAGAAAAGAATGTTGGTGTTATGGCTATTTGTGAAATAAGGAAATACAGTAGCTGACTGGTGTGTGCTGCTCTGGAGTCAGTATTATCAGGGTGTGGAACACACTCGACCATCCTGACCACGGACACTACGACAGTTTGTTGACTTGTTTGAAGCTCTGTGATTTTGCTTTTTTTCAGGACATTTCACTCATGTATATTTGAACAATCTAAATGGTTTGTTGTTTTGACTTCTGACTATTTTAAGATCCAGTTAACTGCTTCCTGCTGAATGTTTCCTAAAAGTTAATTACACGTTGGGGCATCAGGCCTGTCCTTTATTTCTGCATCTTTCCATTCATATAGATTCATGTGTAAACACGCCCTATGGTCACTCACCTGTACAATAAGATCACAGCTTATCAGTTTCGTAACACTGTGCAGTACACTGATCTGGTAAAATATTATACAGCTGGGTGGGATTTTCCCCAATGTGAAAATGAGTTAGGTCTTGCATGAAGAGTCTTTCCAGCGACGTACAGGTACAATACCTGTAATTAAGGTGTGCTGTAGGAAGTTTGCAAATTGTAGGATTAGAAAATGTAAGTAATAGCTGTTAGCTCAGGGATCTTCAAGGTGGAAAAACGAGGACATGTGATTATGACATTTGCATAATTCCACAAGTTGATGCAGAGGACCGGACTGGGGGGGCAGCGGTAGCTCAGTCCATTAAGTCTTGGGCTGGGGACCGGAGGGTGGTCGGTTCAAGACCCACATGGACCAAAAATCTCAGAGTGTGAGCTGGCAGTGGGAGGCTCCGGAGCACCGCCAAGGTGCCCTTAAGCAAGGCACCATCTCCCGACAACCTGCTCTGTGGGCGCGGCAGAATGTAGCTGCCCACCGCGCTACCCTCCTCGTATTTGCATGCCTGCAGACCCCCTTGTGTCCCCATGGGGTTAAATGTTTCTTCTTCTTCACACTCTGAAGAAGCTTTTCTAAGTGCATAAAGGTTGATATCTGATAGTCAGAAGATATAGATAGATTGATTGATTGATTGATTGATAGATAATTCAGCCATGTACATTCTGTTTGGGTGAGACAACATTGTCCTCATTCAGGTAGAGAGTGAACGCATGTCCTGTGATGTAAGCAACCTTTTGCAGTGGGAGGTTTTGTAAGCTTCAAAAGGAAGGGAAGTAAAAGGGGGGGGCTGAGAGGAAGGGAGGAGATAGAGCAACGAGGGAGGGGCATTACTGGAAGTAGGTGGCTGAACAGGTCTAACGGGCCTTTTCCAGGACACGGTTAAGAAATACCTGAAAGAGACTGACTACGACTGTAACTCAGGTACACAAATAGACACTTGTGTATGCACACACACACACACACACACACACACACACACACACACACACACACACACACACACACACACACACACACACACACACACACACACACACACCATAGTTTTTATATATTTAACAGTCTTTGCTCTTCCCTTTGTAATATGTCAGTAATCAGGCACATATTAACCCACTGGTTGATGTTTTACTACAATTCATTACTGCCAGGTTGCCCCAACAACCAACAACTAGAATAAGAGATCACGTTTCCCCTGTGCCGCAGCTCTGCATCGGCTTCCTGTTGAAGCACAAATAGATTTAAAATCCTTTCTCACGCTTAAAACCCCCCAACAGCCGTGTTCCACCTTATCCTGAAGAGCTTATTGGGCCACATTGCCCCACTAGAACCCTGCAAGTCCCAAAGCACCGGTCTGCATCTCCACATTCAAGACTAGACTGAAGACTTTCCTCCTTAATAGAACCTAGAGTCAATCCATCCAATAGTCAACATGCCGTCATATGCTCGACTGTCGGGGGGGGGGGGGGCTCCTGTCACATAGTGATCTCCTCCATCCGCATCCGTTTATTCACAGAGACTGAAACATCCTGCGACACCCCTGAATTCAACATTTGACCCTGACCTACACATTTTTGTGTCTCTGGCTTCCTGAAAGTGTTTTTTGTTTTGTGATTATATCTCGTCAGGTTTCAGAGATGTGTGCCTAAAAAGGTATAAAAGCGAAAATTTGACCTTGACCCAGTTTTTCAAGGTCAAGGTTGTGATCTAATTTTCATCCCCTTGCCTCCCTGAATATAACGCCTTTTGTTTCGTCTTTCTATCTTATCCGGTTCCTTAGATATATGCAAAAAAATGTACAAAAGTTGAAATTTGACCTTGGCCTAGCTTTCTCAAGGTCGAGGTCATCATCTCATTTTCATCCATTCATTTCATTTATTCATTTTTATACATAGCATAGGAGGTAAAATCGGTATATTCAGTGTTCTCTTCATTTATATGTTATATACTGTACTTTGAAGATTCTTCAAATCTGCATCCAGGTCAAAGGTTGCAGGTTATGCCGGAGCCAATCCCAGCTGGCTATGGACGACGGGTGGCGACCTCTACAGATAGTTTTTGGAGTGACCAATTCACCTAAGTCACATGTTTTTGGTGGTGGAAGGAAGCTGAAAAACCCGGAGAAAACCCAAGCAGACTAGAAGAGAAGATACAAGCTGTACAGACAGGCTCCCTCTGGATTATGAGTGTCAAATTTCACAATGAGTAAAAAAAAACAGAATCACACGAGCACAGAAAATATCAAACACAGTTGAAAAATGAATATTTGTTCAAAGAAGGTGAAGTTTTTGATTTACAATGATAATGTTAGTTTTTTCCACGCAAACAAAATATAAGACAATGCTATCATTGCCACTTGTAAGGTAGCTCAACTTGTAACGAGGCACAGGAAACTGTTCTCAGATGTATTTGGTTGACTTTATCAGAAAACATTGCTGTATCTTTGTAATCTGACACACACAAAATGACAAAAAAGAGCAAGTCAGACTCAATTTATTCAGAACCAAACCTGTTAAAAAAGGTCAAAAATAGAAAATATAAATCTAACAAAGTAGTAAAAACATTTATTTAAAAATGAAAAGATTTGGAATGTGAATAAAAAAAGATGTTTGGGTGAGCCCGGCTACAGTTTACCGATCTGTCACATCACAAATTTGGAGCCCACAAAAAGGACTTTGTTCATTACTGGTCCAGGAGTACGTCATTTACTCACAACCTTATAAAGCTGCAAGTTTTTTGGTGAAAACCTAAGTTGAGCGAATGAAAGGAACGTAAAATGTGTATCTATTACACATGTGAAAGAAAAGCTCTTACAACTCTGAGTAGCACATGTGATCACTGTTATGACATAGTCATTACAAAGGAAAGACAACACTGAATGTACTTCCTCCAACTTCCTCAATGGAAAATTTGGTACCTTGACAGGTTTTGAGCGTTTCAGCATAGTTATTTGTTATACTCTCAACTATGGCTAATGTGTACAGTATATACAGAGTGCGCGTAACAGCAAGTATTCTTCAGCTGGGATAGGCTCCAGCGTCACCCGTGACCCAGATTCAGAGAAGATGAACGAATGCAAATCAGTAGAACAGTATGGCAGGTATGGATTCTCTCCAAAGCAGTAAAAAGTAAACCCTTATAATATACTTTTGTGGTGTACATTCAATATCCCTGAAAAGATTTTTTTAAAAATCAGTTTTCCGCACTATAAAGCGCACTGGATTATAAAGCGCACTGGATTATAAAGCGCACTGGATTATAAGGCGCACTGTCGGTTTTTGAGAAAATTAAAGGCTTTTAGGTGCACCTTATAGTGCGGAAAATATTGTAATTATTGATTACTATGCAATATGCTGACAGTGAATCCAGTTTCACCTGAGAAAAACATGGAAAGACAACTCTACACTCACTGGTTTCAGAAATCTAATTTCTGAAACCAGCAGCATGTTAATGAGGTTCTCATCAGACCCTAGATCATGTTCTCATCCTATGAAGGTCAGGAAGTTTCAGCTCAGTTTCACTGACTAGAATGGAGAAGATCTACTGAGGTCCATAACACCAAGTAGATAATTATGGCAGGAGATTGAGGACATGATGCAGATTGGCATCCTGAGTTGTGATGGTCTTTCCAGATGAATAATAGCAAGCAAAGACAGATGGCAGCATACCAAGTGCACATTGGGTCAGTCAGGAATAGAAGACATTCTTGGCAATGTCTTCACTAACCGAGGAGATTAACCACAATCATCCATACCACCTAGAAAGACCGCACTTGTTTGATAAGGTCAACGCATGTAATGACCCAAGCCAATGCCCACTGGTGATCACTGATCACAACGGGAGAAGCAAGGTTTTCTCTCTTTGCAAGTTTAAGGAGGACCAAAGCGTTGCTGGGATCTACTTAGACTGCTTGACGCCAGAAATGTGATTCCTTTTAGTCACTTTGTCTAGTAGCCTTGATCCAGTCGGCCAGAGTCGGGTAGTGTCCTTCTGAGGCCGCGCTGCTGTTTGAGTAAGGGTTTTGCAGATTTTTATGGAACTGGATGTTGCTGCTACAATCTTTCCTCATTGGATCCATGTTGGCGCCGTTGCTCACAGAACGAGGAAGCAAGTTGGTGTAAGTATTTCCTTTGATCTCCCTTGGGGTCTCAGTTGGAGCGCTGGTCTCTTGTCCTACAGTCATTTGGGGCTCCTGTTTCAACTGGAAACTGGTCTGAGCCGTCCCTCCCACAAGGCCCTTCAGATAATCGTCTCCTTCCATTCCATCTAGGAAAGGGAAAGAACTGATCCCCTGTGCCCCCCCTCCCCCTCCAGGTACTGGTCCATTAAAGGTATTCTGCATCTGATTAAGCGTATTGAAATTGGGCCACACAGTCTGGAGACCCTGGTTCTGGTTGCATTGACTGTTCTGGGCCCGGGCCAAAGGGGCAATGTCTTCCCTTTGGTGCTGCAGATGGAACAATGGCTGGGACTCAGACTGGTTCATTCCAGGGGGCTGGGGGACAGCATCCAAGCACTGCAAGTCCCCCATAGACAGCTGAGGAAGGACATTATTCTCAAACTTGTTGTGTTCCACTCTCTGGGAGTACCCCGGTCCACGGTTGAGCTGCTGCTGCCTGGAGCTATTGAGACCTGGTAGATGGCTCATGGCACCAGATGGGTTCATGGTGCCCGCTTCCATTGAGAGGGCTGTGTTGGGCATTACCCATGAATGACTGACTGGTAGAGTAGGGGCCTGTTGATAAGGCTGGTTGAATAGAGTCGGTTGTTGTTGCATTACAGGAGTGGACTGTTGCCCCAGGTATATGTTGCTGAGGTCTGGAAAACAAATGGCAACCCTTAGCTACGTAGCAGGGAGATATTATGGTAATCTAGCTGAAATGGCTGAATTCGACTTAAAATGTAATCATTTCTGTTTGAAGGGAATCCATTTGAAGCGGTTACCTTTCCGCACGTGGCTCCTGCTGCTCTGTGGCACTGCTTTCGGTCGGTTCATTGGGAGGCAACTAAATCGACCACCTGAAGAAAGACCATGAACACTTCATTTAATCTACTGATGCTATCTATCTATCTATCTATCTATGCATACTGGCATACAAGTGGCTCACCTATGTACATCTTGAATCACATTGGTTTCTGTTTCATATGTTTGTTCTAGAGACAGTGTCACTGAGGAAAAGACAGGAGGCAGAGCTGGAGGTAGCAGAGATGAAGATGCTGAGGTTCTCTCTGGGAGTGACCAGGAAGGATAGGATCAGGAATGAGTACATCAGAGGGACAGCACATGTTAGAGGTTTTGGAGATAAAGTCAGAGAGGCCAGACTGAGATGGTTTGGACATGTCCAGAGGAGAGATAGTGAATATATTGGTAGAAGGATGCTGAGTTTTGAACTGCCAGGCAGGAGGCCTAGAGGAAGACCAAAGAGGAGGTTTATGGATGTAGTGAAAGAGGACATGAAGGTAGTTGGTGTGAGAGAAGAGGATGCAAAGGACAGGGTTAGATGGAGGCAGCTGATTGGATGTGGAGACCCCTGAAGGGAAAAGCCCAAAGGAGAAGAAGAAGACGTTGAATGTTTTGCTGTATTGAGGCCAAATATCTTTCGTCACATCTTACCTGACAATCCTGATATCCTCATCAGGTCCTCTCTTTTTCGCTTCTTCACGTTATAGCCATAAGGATCTACAGCAAACACAAAACATTCACACGTTCCACCCAAATCTGCTTGGGGGCTGGGCCCCAGTTACTTCCATCAAACATATTGGCATAGCCATAGTTATATCACCTTTGTCATCAGGCAGATATCTGAAATCCATTGGCTCACTGACTTCCTGATCAGAAGGTCGACGCAGCTGCATGTGAACAGTGACCGACTCCATTATGGAGGTGTTATAATAGGCGGGAGTCTTGAAGACGATGGCGACTTGGCGATGAACATCAGCTTGGGAAAAGGAGCCTTTGGCCTCCCAGCCATCAGAGGAGAAGAAGCGCACCTCAATGTCATCTAAAGGAAAACGGGAACGGATGACGGGAATGCAAAACTGAACCGACGCAGAAGGTGCTGGACACCCCTGCTGTGTGGAGTATGGATGAATAAGTAAGTGGATAGAATGAAGACAAATAGATGGAAAATAGAATCAAGTCCACCGTGTTGAATAGCGATGGCTCGCAGAGCGTTGATCAAATGTACCTTTCTGCACTTTGTCACAAAGTAAGAAGATTTCATCTTCTCCCTTCACACTGCCACTGTTCCTGTTGACCCGACAGATCCTCAGCTCGGCCGTGTTTGGAGCTCCTGATGATGCAGAATGTTGTTAACATGTAACCCAACAAATCAGACTGCATATTATACTAAAAGGAAACTTTTCTTTCTTTCCAGGAGTGACAATGTCAGAATCTGCTTCAGCTGGACTCTAGCACACGTCGTGCGGTGACGCCCAGCAGAAATGACTGGTTTAGTATGTTTAATATGTCATGTGCGCTTCACTTTCAAGAAAACATATAGTTTACATTTGAAGCCTCACAAGCCGAGCCACACGTTTGCTGTTAAAGAGGAAGTGCTCCATGGTAACGGTGTCGTTTCAGGGTCAGTACGTATAAAGAACTTCCTCTTTCTTAAACTGTGTGAGGAACACAGGTGGGTCACTAATAAGGGTGATGTCTGAACGGATTGCACAAATGGTAGCACATGCTGTATGAACTGCGTTGAAATCAGTGCGTACGTGTTCACGTGTGAGTGTGAAAGAGTACAATCATCTTTATTATCATAATCTCTGTTGTGATTTCCCGACATGGTGTTGGCAGACACTCACTGTTGTCATAGATGGGGTTGGTGACGATGGGGTTGAGCGGCCGGGTGTACTGGCCATTCTGGTCTTGCAGGAAAACCTGGATGCACAAACGAACCACATTCAAGTCGTACTCCTCCGTCTGCAGCAGCTTCTCACGCGGCACTGACGTCACACAAAATAAGGAAAAGGATCACTGACGTTACTGGATTCACACACTCTTCGCTGAACAGAGCAGAGGTTTAGTCGTTTAGCAGGAGCTGAGAGTTCAGTTTCATGCTTCAAACCCGGCTTTGAACATCTGTGACTGCCTGAACAAACTCACTGAAGGCATCAATCCTGACTTCCTCATTTTGATTGAAAAAAGAAAGAAAAAAATCTGCACAAAATGTTTTTATTTATTTTTGTTTTGTAGGTTAAAATGTGTTATATATTGTGCTCCTCAGTTAATTTGAATTTGTAATTATTTATTGATTTTATTTAACTTTAGTTTTCAGTATCAAATGGTCAAAAATGTTTACAGTTTAAAACAAGGATTTTTTTTAAATTTTTTTAGTTTCAGGCAAAATTATAGCAGAAAAGATTTTAAGTGCATCGATGAAAAAAATGATTCTTTGTTATAAATTGAACTATATATGTATATTTTTCTTTAATGTAAATAAGGATACAATGTTATGCAAAGGTATACTTATAATAATTTTATAGACAAATGATGTTATTTAATGTTGCAGAATAAAACTGGAAATATAGAGAGGCAAGGTGTAATATTCTCATCCATCTACGCACACTCTCACCCACACACACACAAACCACTGGAGGCCCGTCACACACGTGAGAGACACTCACACACACACACACACACACACACACACACACACACACACACACACACACACACACACACACACACACACACACACACACACACACACACACACACACTCACACCAAGCTTTCACGTCTGCCTACTAGCTTTTCCTTCATCTATCTTTCGTTCTCCCGTCCTACGGCGTGTCACCACAGTGACGTACTGACGACTTCACCTCAGGGTGGAAACACGTGTGTGTGTGTGTGTGTGTGTGTGTGTGTGTGTGTGTGTGTGTGTGTGTGTGTGTGTGTGTGTGTGTGGTCGACACGACTGCATGACCTCCTGCGTCTCCTGACGTGTGTGAAACCGGTGAGACCAGATGAAAGTCGAATCCTGAACCCCGTTAATGAGTCCGTTATTACACGTTTACTGTGTTTTCAGCCCAGCAGTAAAGCTTGAAACACACTTTTAGAATCTCTACAAACCACGAGTGAAATTTCATTGAATAGTTTTTGGTGTTTTTTGAGAACGTGTGAATAAACCATTTCCGGTGGCGTGTAGACGAGGCTGACGTTACGAGCTTCCTTTGGTGTGGGCATGAAAACAGAACGTGTCATTTGTTGTTGTCATGATGATGGTGATCTGAAGTACATTCCATCAATCAAACTTTATTTATAAAGCGCCTTTCGTACAAAGTGAGTAGCCCAAGTTGAAGTTAGGAAACACCAGAGAGAAGTTAATCGATATGGAGATAAAAGATGACTGAATAGATTAAAATTCAATAATTATAAGTAATAAAACAAATAAAATAAGGTTAGAGGCCGGACGAAAGAGGTAAAAATAATCAAATAAATAAAATTCCATTTAAAAAAAAAAAGTCTAATAAAGTAAAATAAATAAATCCATGATTAATAAAATGAATGTTTCACTTAAGAGCCGGGCTAAAAGGTTAAACGATAATTAAAAATTTACGCATCACTACAACAAAAGTAGTTAAGCAGTAATTATTATAGTAATGATTGAATGCTTCGACAATCAGAGCTTTAGGAAGGGTACAAATTAAGATGCACAGTATAAAAAGTTGTAAAATGTTTGCTCAGTCTCTGTCACACACACACACACACACACACACACACACACACACACACACACACACACACACACACACACACACACACACACACACACACACACACACACACACACACACACACACACAGAGCTCCCTGGTCCATTAAATCACGGGGCCTTTATTACTATTTGGTATGCATTACATTTTTAGTATCTGTTACATCCCATCATAACTTTTTATTTGAAACTGTAAAATAACACATAAGTCCTTATATGAGACCAGAATTTGCAGTTAATTTTTTTAAATAAACTTGTGCTATGATGTTAAAAAAAGCAATTTGAATTTTTTTTTTTCATCTCATCACAAACTGAAAAAGAAATGAATGGATGTTTATGAAGAACTCGTTTCCCTGGATGGGGTGTGTGTGGTGGTCGGGGGGGGTGGGGGGTGTGTGTGGTGGTCGGGGGGGTGGGGGGGTGGGGGGCAGTGTTCATGTCAAAGTGTTTCAGGTGGTTGTGTAATGGAGAGAATGGAGTGTGACGATGTGGGGTGGGGGCACATCTTCCTCCGATACGGGAAGCGGTCAAGTTTCAAAGCAGAAGTGAGCTGAAGAGAAGTTTGAGCAAAAACACAGCGACATGCCCCCCCATCCCGTCTGCAGTAAACCGACACCCTGCTCCTGTGGGTACACACACTTCAACAAGTTAGCTCCACACAGCCCAGCTATCCATGTTCCTCTGATTGGTTGTAATGCTGATTAAGCTGCCGTTGTTGTCATGACGACAACAGCAAGAGCAATTCCACCTGTTACAGGTCAACAGGTGATCGGTGTCTCCCAAACGTCTTCGTGTTCGTCACTAAACACCCAAATCTGACCACACACACACACACACACACACACACACACACACACACACACACACACACACACACACACACACACACACACACACACACACACACACACACAATCTTTCTATTAGAGTTTGTCTCAGTGTGCCTCATCTGACACGAAAATAGAGATGTTTACCGTACTTTGTGTTGTACTGCCTGTTGTACTGCCTATGTTATGCTGCCTGTGTTGTACTGCCTGTTGTACTGCCCATGTTGTACTGCCCATGTTGTACTGCCTATGTTATGCTGCCCGTGTTGTACTGCCCATGTTGTACTGCCCATGTTGTACTGCCTATGTTATGCTGCCTGTTGTACTGCGCCTGTTGTACTGCCCATGTTGTACTGCCCATGTTGTACTGCCTATGTTATGCTGCCCGTGTTGTACTGCCCATGTTGTACTGCCCATGTTGTACTGCCCATGTTGTACTGCCTATGTTATGCTGCCCGTGTTGTACTGCCCGTGTTGTACTGCCCATGTTGTACTGCCTATGTTATGCTGCCTGTTGTACTGCGCCTGTTGTACTGCGCCTGTTGTACTGCCCATGTTGTACTGCCCATGTTGTACTGCTCGTGTTGTACTGCTCGTGTTGTACTGCCTGTTGTACTGCCTATGTTATGCTGCCTGTTGTACTGCCCATGTTGTACTGCCCATGTTGTACTGCTCGTGTTGTACTGCCTGTTGTACTGCCTGTGTTGTACTGCCTGTGCTGTCCTGCCTGTTGTACTGCCTGTTGACCGTGGGTCAGAGAGGACTGCTATTTCATCTGTGCTGTATGTGGTGTATACAGTATGTGGTACATTTGACAATAAAGCTGACTTTGACTTGAATGGCTGAATGTCAGTCGTGACCTTTCTGCGTTACCTCTGAATGATTCTGTTTTGTTTTACTATGAAAACTACTCAATTACATCTAGATGCAGAAAACAGCATTAAAAAATAATTTTCATGTGTCATACGTGTTATTTAGGCCCACCTGTACATGTGATACTGCACCTGGAAGAAAAGACAATCACTGGTATGATACGTGATACTTTACACATATCGACTGTTGAGATCAATATGTCTCCCACTACTAATATTCACCTGGAATCACGTTAAAAGCACCTCAGCTGGTAGCAGCTGGGTCTCCTATGGAGACTATTGCTAACAGGCTAACATGCATTATGTGAATTAATTTAACTGAATCAGTTTCAGTCTCTATTTACTGTCAGCTGGAGCTGAAATAAGAAAAATGATTTTATAGTTTGTAACGCTCATCCAATTTTATGAGATCAGCACCAAACAAAGCAGAGGCGCACAAGTCAAAAGTGATGAGACACACTTTTATCGTCTCCATGGTGCTTCAGTGTTGTGCAGCACGTTACCCTACTTTAATCATCTCTGAGCACTGGGGAACCCCCGCTGCCCACCCTCCCCCGCTAAAAAGAATCCTGCTTTCCCAGCTCTCACGTGGCATCCTGCCCTCGCTTCAATTGAGCAACTGTGAGCAAGAATGGGGAAGTAGCTCAGTGCCTGTTTGTACATGAGAGCTGCCGTCTGTCTGCGCCGCAGAATGAAAGTCCAATGAGGAAATAGGATTATGATAGGCAGCACAGCAGCCTGGAAAGATGGCACACCAATAAAATCTTTGAAATTCTGGAAAAAAAAAAAAAAAAGAGTCCGGATACTTAAATGTTCAGTTTGCTCTATGGCAGGGGAAGGCTGTGCGCCTGAACACAAGCCCCATTTATGATGAACAACAACTGCAGAATTATGGAAGATCTGACATCATGAACTGGCTGATCTGCAAAGTGATGATTATTACAGTAGCTATGGTACCTATTGATAACCTATGTTGATAACTTGACTGTATGGAACAAACATTATTTTCTATCTTGTGGTTTTAGTAGGATGCACACAAAGTAAATATTTGCAGTGTTATTGCGTACATTTTGATGTCTTTGATGCAACTCTAGGTTTTCCTAGAAATTATCTCCGTCAAAGCGCTTTGGAGTGTCTGCTGATGTGATTAAGCGCTATTCAAATAAAGGTTGATTGATTGATTGATTGATTGATTATCATCATGCCTCCAAAAAAGATGCAAAAGTTGGAGAAAAAGCAAGTGACAGTGAGTGTTTTCTGGCATTTAAAACCATAAAAAGTTCATGAAGAAAAAGAGACAGATATTACTACAGATATTACTACAGATATTACTACAGATATTACTACCGATATTACTACAGATATTACTACCGATATTACTACCGATATTACTACAGATATTACTACAGATATTACTACAGATATCACTACCGATATTACTACAGATGTTACTACAGATATCACTACAGGTATTACTACAGATATTACTACCGATATTACTACAGATATCACTACCGATATTACTACAGATATCACTACAGATATCACTACAGATATTACTACAGATATTACTACAGATATTACTACAGATATCACTACCGATATCACTACCGATATTACTACAGATGTCACTACAGATATCACTACAGATATTACTACAGATATTACTACAGATATTACTACCGATATCACTACAGATATCACTACAGATATCACTACAGATATTACTACCGATATTACTACAGATATTACTACAGATATTACTACAGATATCACTACAGATATTACTACAGATATTACTACAGATATCACTACCGATATTACTACAGATGTTACTACAGATATCACTACAGGTATTACTACAGATATTACTACAGATATTACTACAGATATTACTACAGATATTACTACAGATATCACTACAGATATCACTACAGATATCACTACAGATATTACTACAGATATTACTACAGATATTACTACAGATATTACTACAGATATTACTACAGATATTACTACAGATATTACTACCGATATTACTACCGATATTACTACAGATATTACTACCGATATTACTACCGATATTACTACAGATATCACTACCGATATTACTACAGATATTACTACAGATATTACTACAGATATTACTACAGATATTACTACAGATATTACTACCGATATTACTACCGATATTACTACCGATATTACTACCGATATTACTACCGATATTACTACCGATATTACTACCGATATTACTACAGATATCACTACCGATATCACTACAGATATTACTACAGATATTACTACCGATATTACTACCGATATTACTACCGATATTACTACCGATATTACTACCGATATTACTACCGATATTACTACAGATATCACTACAGATATCACTACCGATATCACTACAGATATTACTACAGATATTACTACAGATATTACTACAGATATCACTACAGATATCACTACCGATATCACTACCGATATTACTACAGATATTACTACAGATATTACTACAGATATTACTACAGATATCACTACAGATATTACTACCGATATTACTACCGATATTACTGCAGATATTACTGCAGATATTACTACAGATATTACTACAGATATTACTACCGATATCACTACCGATATCACTACCGATATTACTACCGATATTACTACCGATATTACTACAGATATTACTACAGATATTACTGAAATGTGTGTGAAGAAGGTTGTCAGCTTGGTGCAGTGTCCACAGGAGAATATATGAATTAAAGGCAAAGAAAACTATTGAGTGAAAAGCAAAAGTGAACAACAAAACTTCTACAATACATCTTTCTTTATTTCTAAAACAGGTTTTTTTTAAATGACTACTAGACTTTAATATTTCGATAAAACTGAAATGCGATTTTACTAATTTTTTTTTCTTTTTACTTTTAACAGTTATGTTATTAGTAAAAATATTAAAATTAAGAGTTTATTTTTTTAAATTAGACTGCTGGCAAAACTTAATCCTTGCGTACGATTCTACTGTATATTCTGTTAATACTTTTGGGATGCATAAACGTCACATTGGGATGCGCACATTTTTTCATGAAGCGCATCCCAGGGATGCACTATTTTCTGGAGGTCACATGAACTCTGAATATAAATATATATTTACACACACACATACATATGTATAAAATCATCAGATCTGATTTAATATGTGATACCAATAGCATTAGTTTATGGTTTGTATCCTCCCCTGCAACAGATGGAAACAGGAACAGAAATAATACACAGACTGAGGAGGACTCACCATTGAAGGGGTTAATCCCTCTGGTAATCCTCTGCATGATTGCATCTTTCACTTCCCTCCTTCTTACACACTGGATACCCAGATTCTGGAAACTGTATCAATGATATTATAACGTTTATGAGTGTATAAAAACAGAAAGGCTCCGACTTGCAATGCTGACAAATAAAAGCACACGCGCCACACTTCAGCAAACTACCGTCACCTCAGTGGTTCTGTTGTAACACAAGCATCAGGAACCTTATTTGTAGCTGATCTGAGACTATCCATAAATGAGCTGATGCTCATCTGTAACTCATGCAAATCCCACCCATACCTCTTTATGGATAAAGCAATTTGTTTATTGGTAGCTCACCTTTTTTACTAATCTGTAACTTTTTATGTTGCTTATCTGTAACCCATCTTTCACTCATCGGGTGATGCTACAGTGAGCTCAGTGCTGTTGGATGGACTGTGTGTGTGTGTGTGTATGTGGGGGGGGGGGTGAACTCACGCTATCACTCTGCGATCTGGTCCAAACTCAGATTCATAGAATCCATCTTTGCAATCCTTCCCAACCAGGTCGTGTGGATGTGGTCGGTACGGCTCGTTCTTGGTCACCAGGTAAACACACACTTTCCCTTTGTCGCGGTAATTCAGAATCTGCTGAGGCAGAGGAGGTACAGTCATTTATAGCTGCATACAAACATCTAGAGATAGATGACACGCAGATGTCATTCAAAAAAATAAATAAATCACATCGCTGATGCCCTCGAAATATAAATCTAAAATATATTATTATAAAAGATCAAAGTTGTGCTTGGTGACCTGCAGACTGGGGTAGGTCCTGTTGTTGTCCGAGCTGTTCTCCCCAGGGATGCTCCCAGCTGAGCGACCCTCACACTTGTACCTAAAGCGCATCCCCCTCTGCTTGGGCTGCTCAAAAATCTGGGTCTCTGGTTCGGCCACTGAGGAGGAAAACAGTCAACAAAGAGATGCAGTGATGGGAAAATGTAGAGCAAAGTTGAACTAGTAACGGAATAAGATAGAACTCTGCAGTTTTCCTTCTGTGTTTTGAGGTCATTATTCCATTAATATGTCCCACACATTTATGAAAAATCCTTCTAAAAAGATTTGCTTCAAGTTTGCTGAACTGACAAAACTCAAAAGGTCACATAGTCAATATCGATGATTACGTTTGGGTCACTTTTCTGATATTTATTAACTCACTAAGCTCTGAATGTATGGTTCAGAGGTTGACTGTGCAAAAGGTGAGTACATAAATCTCAGTTTCAAAATAAATACTTTTCTCTTTCGGTTTTGAAGATACTGCATGTCTAAAATGTAAAAGTGACACCTGATTCTCACTGATAAAACCGTCATACTCAGAAATAACATCACCTGATTTTTGCATCTAATATATTATAAAGTTTAGTATGACTGTGATTCAAACCAGCAATCACTGAAGCGACATCTAAAGTTGAGCACAGAAACAGAAGTGGCCCCACGTGACATCTGGGAGAGGAAGTTGTACCGATCTGGGAACTGTGTCGACTCCAACCACATAAAATGTGATACAGTGGACAGCAGAACATGCATTATGTGAATTAATTGAACTTAATTCACATAATTAATCTGTGCAGCAGAGCGCCGACACACTGATATGACACACATTTCCATTTCTGACATGATTATCAAAATGAAAATCATGTGTCCTTCTTTCTTTAATCTGCACAGACTAGAGCTCCAATCAAACAAAAAAAAAAGGCAGATATGATCACACACAATATAAAATTATAAGCTCCAACATAAACGGAAGTTCTCATATAAATTGACACTGCAGGTCTGAATGCAACAGCCAGTAATCTAAATGAGGAAGTGAGAGACGCTGTAATTCAGTCACACAGTCAAGCTCTCGACTTGTGGAGACAAGAAGCGAATGGAGACACAAGATTAAATGGACTTACTGTAGTTGAGATTATCCTCCAGCAAAGAGGGCATTAGAACTGAGGAGGAAAAGGACGTGTTTTTAATTTATTTATTTGTATGCAGACTGGAGGCACCTCAGCAGTAGCTGCACTACAAACTGGTTTTGTTTGCCCAGTCTTGTTGCCCAGTCACTCCTGCTGTCATGTAAAACACTAATTCACACCAGCAGGCAACACGAACAAACAGGTTCACAGATTTAATACAATCAAGTACAGAGCTTTGATTTCAAAGTACTCATAGAAGCGACGCGGTTAAAGTCCAAGTATGCTTGAGTCCTACAGATATGACTGATTTTAGAATTCAGCCTCTTTCTGGGCCAAATAGTAAAGGTGTTGTACTCACGGTCCATGATGCTCTCTGCCCGGTCGCAGCTCTACCTGCTAGAGAACCTGGAGCTGAATGACTGACAGCACATCGGAAAAGTTAGATTTGTAGAAAAAAAAAAAAGAGACCAGCTGGGGGAATTCCCCTCTAGCACCGCCCACTGTATCTGAACTGGCCAATGGGAGCTTGCCTGAGTCCCAGCAGAGGAGCCACTTGCAAGAGAGGCCTTATGGGGGGCCATCAGGGATGCCTGCGGGCCTCTAGGAGAGAGAAGAGGTGACGTCACGTTTCAACGCATCAACGCATCAGTGGAGCGACTGACAGCGATCAATGAACAAAGTCAACAGACGCCGGAGTTGGTTTTTTTTAGGGGTTTAATGGGTGTACAGATTTAAAGGAAGTGATAAACACATACAAAAATACCCTTTCAATACATTTTAGAAACAAACATCTAGATGACCTTTTTTTTTTGTTGTTGTTGTCGTTAATGTTTCCAAACAGCAAAAACATGAATCGTACGAAACTAAGTGGTGCAGATAATCGTTCATCAAAGAGAATCTACCTGCTACGAATGCTATTTTAAAAAAATGGATCGTATGGTACAAATATGCAAATATAAATAAAGTGTTTAAGAAAACCCCCAATAATGACGAATTTTGCCTGAAAAACCTGTTTCTCTGTACATTTTGTTGGGGAAACTGGTGCTGGACGAGAGGATGTGTTTCCGATTCTTTACCTGCTCCAGAGGCGCCGCTTTACTCTGCTTATACACACACACACACGCGCGCGCACACACACACACACACACACACACACACACACACACACACACACCTGCGTCCAGTCACCAGCTTCACCATGTAAAGATGGAGGATCGGGGCCCCAAGGCCCACTAGTGGCCCCAAGAGATGTCTTTAAGAACCTCCACAGGAGGCGCAGAGGGTTAACACCCAAGATCAAGGGAATTCTTTCTCTCTCTCCACGAAACACGACCATCTATGCGCGCACACACACACACATACACACACACGCGCACACGCACACACACACACACACACACACTGGAGAAGTCTCACTGAGCACCACCAACCCTGTCATGGACACAACAACCAGGTCTGAGCCTCACCAGGAAGGTGGGGGGGGGGCAGCTTCAGTCGTGTGTTTAGCCCTCCTGGACTCAGGCGTCCTCTCCAGGACATCGACATCCCATAACGAGCAGAGAACATCAACCTTTTTTTTTTTTTTTTTTTTTTTAAATCCAAGATGAATAAGGTTTACTGAAGCTATGCTGAACACAATGACTCACCAACATGTAGGTTTGACTGCCCCCCCCCTCCAGATCAGACACAACATCTCCTGTTGTTGAAAGCGGGGGATGGGATTTCCTCCTCTGACCAGTAGCTGAGCAGCACTGGTGTGACTGGTTTATCTGAGCCCACTTACACACCCTGTTCATACTGACCTGGAGGTCTTCTGGCTTCTTCTTGGTCTCCAAAGCAAACCCTCAATGAAGCTTCTCCTCATCTGTATCCAAATATCTACAGTGTTTACCAAAATATCCAGGGCTGGAGACAATTTCAGGACATACAATTGTTGAAAACGACCAAACAAAAAAACAAACAAAAAAAAAAAAAAAAACTACAATTTTTGAAACATTTTTTTTTTTCCTTTTTAGGTAAAACTACAATAGAATGGTCAAAAGGTTTACCAGTGATCTTTTGCTGTTTTTCTTTTAAGACAAAAGTTATGTACATCAACATTTTCTGTACACGTTTCTAGTAAGGAAACACAAGTCGAAATCATCTTTTGAGACCAAAAAAAGCACTGATTAACGTTCTGGACTGTCCTAAAACATGTTGAATGGAAAAAAAGAAAAAAAAAGGACAACGAGCAGCACATGTTCCAGCTGTACTGTGGAAATATTTGAACACGGGACAAGTAAAACTCGTCCTTTTTCAGTTCTCTTTGACTGTCGTGTTAAATGTGCCGAGTGTGAATGGGGGGTGGTGGTGGGGAAGGGGGGCGGACAACACCGGGTATGAACAAATCACCGATCCACATGTACAATCTGTAGAGATCTGAGGCGAGGCGTCCGACCTGCTGCTGCTGCGCGCCGTGAAGTCGTCGTCCGAGTTCCTGTTTTAACTCCGATCGGCGGCGGTGAGATCAGGCTATGTGGATCCTGGCCTTCTCCGTCTCTTTCAGCCTCTTGGCCTGTTCCTCCACCGAGGGGGAGTGGGGCCTCTTCGAGGCGGCTCCGTTCAGCGGGTCGGCTCCTCGACTCACCAACGTGGGGATGGAGCTGCCGACGGGGGCCGCCGTGTGTTTGGATGCAACGTGTTCTACAGACAGGGAAAAAAAAAAAAAAAAAAGGCAGTCAGTGACAGGAAAGCCTGTCCCGTTACCACGGCGACAGCTGCAGGTGTGAGATTCTGATGGGAGTTAGAAGATGCGGGTAAAAACAACAACGACCAAAACCAAACTCACTCGAGCCGATGACGGGAATGGACATGCCCTTTTCTTCGCTGGCAAAAGGAGCCTCTGTGGTGGGGTTGCCCTCAAAAACTGGAGGCTTGGGAGGTGTGATGCTGAAGCAGGACGAAACGGACAGAAAAGACGACTTTAGAAAGTCAGATTAGCTTCATCCAGTTCCAGCTCTTTCAGATTTACTGTAATTGCTTTATTTATTTATCCATTTATTAACCGTAACCACATCTGACTTGAGGCTCGTGTGAACCCGGTTGTGATCACTGGTGAAGCTCACTTGTGGCGGTTGAGAGCCAGCTTGATGGAATTTTTCACCACACGGCAGGTGGTGCTGGCAGGAAGCGGCGAGGAGGCGTCGGGCAGCTCCATGCTGGGAAGTCGCTGAGGAAAAAAGGAAGCGCATCGATCATCCACACGTCGTCTTTACGGTCAAGAGATTCAACAGCACACGAAGAATGTAAGATACCAACTACATGAAAACCGTTCTGGTCTAATGTTGTTCCTACCTGTGTTCTCGAGGTATCGATGGTTGGAATGGGCTTAGCTTTGGATCCAGAAAGAGGGATCTAAAGATCAGGAGAGACAGAGTGAGGAAACTCATTTTCTTCTGAATGAAGAAGCTACGGGGTAAAAGAACGACACGTACAATGCGAGCTCTGTCTCCATCAGCGCTGCTGTCAAGGGCTGGTGGATACGGCTCTTTAAACGTCGCATCGTGATTGGACACCACCTTCAGAAACAGAAGTACAAAGATAAGTTCAATACATGTCCGAATAGCATTAAATGTCTTTAAAACACAAAGCCGCTGGACGTTAGTTCCCACCTGAGGACAGACCTCGGCCTCTTTGAGCCTCTTGGCCGGTTCCTCCTCTGGAGACGGTTGAGGTGTTTTAGCCAGAGCTCCGTTGATGTTGTCCTCCAGGCCGTTGGACTCCTCCTTGGGGCTGCTGGCGGCGTTAGGCGCCGCGTCTCCACTCGGTCCGGAGGCGACGGAGCCGCTGGCTGGTGGAGAAGGAGGCTTGGCTTTAACTGGGGGGTCTTTATGAGGAGGACAGACGTGAAAAATCAGAGCAGATTTCTGTAATGGTTACATTAACATGCGTTTTGCTAAATGTGGTGTGGATGGAAGGAGATCCTCACTTGAGCCGATCACAGGGATGGACATGCCCTGGTCTTGAGCCGACGTGGCAGCATTGGGGGACGAGGAGCCCTCTGTAAAAAGCTGCTTGGGGGGGCTCACACTGCAACTACACAGGAAGTGTTCACACAACAGTGATGTAAGCGCAGAACATACAGAAAATCTGTTCGTTCTTGATGCAACAAAACAGCTGTAACTAAAGCGGCTGAGGCGAAAACATTTAAGTGGTGTGTGGGCGGGGGTGGGGGGGTGGGTGTCGTACCTGTCGTCAGTGTCTGAAACAGGCTTGGAGGGTTTGATGGTGGGGGAGCTAAAGGGGGTCCCTGAGTCTGTGTCTCTGGAGCTGTCCAGGTGGCTGCTGTCCAGAGAGATGCGCTTCGAGCTCCCCCCGTTTGAGCTGCGGTTCAACTCAGCTATACTCTGCATAGAAAACCAGAAAAAAAAAAAAAGGGGGGGGGGGGGGGGTCAGCATTCAAACAGCTACGTCAAACCGTGTGACACGCACGAGAGCATTCCTCACCCTCTTCTTCTTCTGCACCAGCTCAGGTGGAAGGTACTGGTGGAGCTGCTTCTTCTTCACGTGCGTGGCTTCAATCTTCATCCCGTCTTTCAGCATGTTGATGTTGTTGGCCTGTCTGTACACTGGAAGAAGCGACGCACAGAGGTTCATTTCCACCACCGACGTAGAAAAGTTCACAGGTGCCATCATTTTCACCTTCCTGAAGTAATATTCTTTAATACTTCTATTACTAACAAATGACAGTATTTTCTGTACTAGTCATTTTAATTGGTCTAAGCTGCGTGAGTTCAAGTGGGATCTGGCCGGTGGGAGAAAACTCAACTTTGGTGGACAAGCAAAAACCAGAAGTCCAGAGAAAAAAAAAAAAAAAAATTATATTATATATATATTAAAAATATAACTTTTCAACTTAAATTTTTTTTAACCTCATTTTATCACGTTACCATGAGATAAAAAAAGACATCTCAGTGCGTCAGGCTTCTTCCTCCCTTGGTATTTTCACGGACTGGTCTTTATTAAGGTGTGGCTGTTAAATCCCACAAATAAAACGATACCACCAGATAAAAACTGGAATTTTGCTTTTTTTTTTTTTTTTTTTTCTTCTTTGAAGTCGTAGGGCTCTTCTGTCTCCTTTTAACCCTGTGCAAAGAAACTTTCCAGCGACGTTTGTTTTTTGTTCATTTTGCTAGCTTGGGGGTTTCAATTCATTGGCCTCGTGTGTTACTGGCCAGAGTGGGCCCTTTAAGTCAAAAATAAATAATAAAGTAGCCGTGTGACTGTGACTGTGGTTGCTTTTATGTCCTGTAATTGTTTCTGCTCAGTCTTACGAAACAGTACTTTAGTATTTAGAGCAGTAATGACATTTAAATGACCTCAAATGATGATTATAGATTGAAATTTAATAAATAATGACTTACGAACAACCTCTTGGAACCGATTATGTTGGTCAAGGACTACCCGTTTACAGAATGTAAACTGGATGTGGAGCATTGTCATCGACAGACCCAACGATCCCTGCCATCTCTAATCTAGTGGTGTAATTTCACCACAGGATGTTCTGGCGACACCCCTTACCGCAAAATCATTTGTACAAATGTAAATGAGACAGTCTGAAGAAAACAATCACTTTTATGTGAAATCTGAAAACCGCTTCATCTCCGATCCACACCAGCAGAGGAGACCTACCCGTGTCTGTGAAGGACTGGATGTCGTACGTCAGGTCGATGTTCACGCTCTCTGTATTCTCCACCTTCTTGAAGATGATTCCAATGAACCACATGGACACAAAGTCATTCCTGTTTCAGAAACACATTTAAATTAACACTCTGCTTTTAGTTCATTGTAAGTTAATTTCTGTGTTTTCAGTGTTGAACATGTTTGAACAATTCGTTAGGCCAGAAATGCACCAGAATGTAGTCAGTATTAATTTTACCTCTAAGTGGCTGACATATTTATACAGCAACCAAAGAACAGTTTGATCAAAGGTTCTGGCTGAGCCATTTGTATAAAGAATAAATGTGAACCTACTCGCTGCGGTTCTCTTTGGAGCCGGGGAACGACTGGGGGTTGACGTGAGCGAGAGTGATGTACTCATTTCTCTCAAGGTTTCCAACCAGAACACGGATTTTTGACTCCACTAAACCGATCCTGAGTGAAAACACAACATCTTTTCAGGGGGTGTCTGAAATGCAAATGCAAACCTTTCTTGGGCCAATTTTCTGCAGTTAAAGGCATCTTTATTCAGTAAATGTTCAACACAACATGATTCAAACAGTTACAGTGTGTTTCCCGAGTTCTCAGAATCCTCTTACCATTCTAAGTGGTTTTCTTCTGTGGACGCACTGGCAGTCAGAACGATGTAATGTCTGCAGCAGGAAACAGGAAATCAAGTGAGGAACGTTCATAAGACCCAATGAAATGAAGTAAATATGAGTCCTAAACAGTGGTACGAACAATGAATTGCTATTGAGTCACACTAATAGTTGTAGACATACAGTCTATGCCCTACTGCTCATATCACACCAAGCAAGACTTTATATCCTTTACAAATGTCACCACATACAGCCTGAAGGTTAAAGAAATGCTCTTTTCAGCCTGGATTTAGGTATTAAATACACCTTCCCCACATTGTTTAGCGGACACACAAAAAAACCCACTCACTTGTACTTCTGGAAAAAGTTGGGTGGCTCAAAGAGTTTGGACCATTCTGCTTTTCCCTGAAGAATCTCATCTGTGACACTGAGGCCTGTTCACGTCCCCACAAACACATTCACCAGCAAGGTTAGCGATTCAACTCACAGCAGAAAACTAGAAGAAGACCGACTTTTACCACCAGCTAATTTAAATTTACTCGGTGGAAATCACCGGTTACGTCGACTAAACGCACAGAAAAACCCGTGAAACGATCCGTCTGTATCGCATCTTTCCTACCATATTTAAACTCCTCGCTCATGATGGTGCGTGTTGACGTGGACACGTTGTACGTGGAGTTCTGCTGGGGATAAGCAGGTGTGATGATGGGCATCAGGTGGTATCGATCAGATGGGTTGACCTGCAAAGTACCAACAATGACCAGGACTGAATTCAGTGCATTAAGGAGAGGCTTCGACCATCACCACTGTCTAGGTTCTTTATGTGGACATTTAGAAAGAAATTCTGTGCTGTGGTGTCAATCACTTTTATTTTTACGTGCCACAGTAGAATGAGAAAGGATATCTTGGATCATCTGAAAAATAATCCTTATATGGAAAAAGTTAAAGAAACAAGACGCTTCGCCAAAATATTTTTACGCCATATTTAATTGGAAAAAAAGCAGAACTAAATGTCATATAAAACTGAAATTTTATTGTTTTGGGTAAAGTATACTCATTTGCATGATCAAGTTTATGTCACAACTTTCAAAAAAGTTTGTGTGGTAACAGACAGCCGACAAGGTTGTTTCATACATTAATAAGGTTGCATGGCAACGGGTGAGTAAGATGATTTTGGTCTTAAAAAAAAAAAGCATTCAGAGAAGGGGTTGTCTGTCTGAAGTCCAGATGGGGAGGGCTCACCTCTGAAAGACTGTAATATTTTTCAATGCAATTTTGCAAAGAATTTCTAAAGGGGTATCACTGTATTAAAAATAGGTATTATTCTATAGTGACATCACTATATTAAAAGCAACTATTATTCTATAGCGACATCACTATTAAAACAGTTATTATTCTGCCGTGACATCACTCTCCGGGCTCAGGTAAATGTCTGTGCACTCAGTTTGAACCCAACTTGAAACATCAAATTCTAGATAAGGATATCATTTCGTATCAAAAAAATCAAATAATTTTTAGTTTTTTATTTACTCATGATTTCTTTTTTATTTGCACTTTACACAGCATCATGAACATTTTGAAAAAATCTGGGTTTATTAAAAAGCGCAACTACCCCTCACCAGTTACCTATGTGTTAACATCTGTCAGGCTAGAATGTTTGTATGACTTATGCTGAACAATAATGAATCACTAATAACTATGTCACCACTAAATGACAACCTGCTGCTTCCAATGGAAAAACGTGCAGAAATTCTTCCCTTTAAGTTGCTGTGGAATGTCGTCAAAGCAGCCTTCAAGGTATTGGAACTCAAACAGAGTAGAATCAATTGTTGGGTCACATGAGGAATAAGTAGACATGAAATGAGAGAAGCTAAATGTACCTTTATTAACTTGATTAAACTAAATTTAAAAGGAAGCATCCAAGTTTTCACAGCTCAGCAGATTAAACCTGTATAAAAACATTTCAGCTGCTTGAACATAGAGACTAAAAATGACTGGTTTTACACTCACTCTAGGATCCCATACAGGTAAATTCAAATTACTGTCTTCAGGTTGTTTCAATAGCACAGGATTTGGCCACTCCCTGTGGGACAGAAAGGACAAATCGAGTCAAAAAGTTGCTCATTCTAACATAACTGATATTAAACAAGAATGCAAAACTCTCATGAGGTAGAATAGAAGGTACATATGGCAGAAGTTTAAGCCTCACCATTTAGAAAACACCAAGAAAAACTTATGGACAAGTGTGGCCGCGACGGCATTTGGGTAGAGCTGGCAGGTCCTCGCCACCAGCATGGCCCACGACACTCCACCCAGAAAGCCCAGCATGTTGGAGTAGATCCCACGACCTGCAGACAGAGGACACATAACAGTTTGGAGGGCATCTTTAGGAGGTTAACGTGTTTAATTCAGCCGAGAAACTGGCACAAAACACAAATGATGTGAACCTACTTACGTTTTGCCCACAGTTTGATGGCTCTTAAAGTCAACCTGAAGTTTTCTTTGTTTGGTACCAAGTACAAAATTTCATCAGTTACTCGACACCCTTTAAAGAACAAGAGTAACATGAAGATGACATTTCCCTGTTAGAAACAGTAAAGCATCATCCAACAGATCCCAACAGATGCCCTGTAGAGAGTGTACCATTGAGGCTGCGGATACACCGGATGTCCAGGTTTCTCAGGATTGAGTCTCCCCTTAGGTCCAGGTTATCTGGAATGGATTGTAAGGCCAGTCTGGCAAAAAGCAGATCAATCTAGAACAAAACCACACAAAAGAAAGGTAAGAAAGCAGTACTGAAAGAGTAGAAAGCTTCCACTCTGAGCAGGCAGTCAAAAAACAAACAGCACTTTCAACAGTGGACACAGCAAAATGCATCTGGTGGACAAAAACAGGGAAATGGCGCCTAACTATGAGGATCACTTTCCAAACGGACGAGCTATTTAATGTTTTTACTTCTATGCTATTTACAAAATTTTAATCACGCCAAAGGGACTAAATGTGCACAAATGGAATGAGGTCTCAAATGTAGCTGCCAGTAATTCTGACCATTATATCTGTAAAAGGTAGCAGATCTTTACATTTAATGAGTCAAAATGTTTCATTTTCCTTCACAAAAAATTTATCAATAAATCACCAATATAACAAACACATCAGTCATTGGAAACTACATCCCTTAATCGATGAATCAAATAAGTTTTGTAGCTCAGTCTGTGGTCTTCATAGACTTTTTGAAGTGTGGTTTAATCTTGGACTTTTCTAATGGAGCATAGACAGAAAATTACAATTTCTTAGTTATTCTAGCAGACAGTTACAGTAGAACGGAAAACAGTCTTTAGATTTAACGTCTGAGACGACACGAAAAGATAAAAGCTTTGACACAACTACACAACTATCTGATTATTCAGTAATACCTCTAATGTAGGTCAACTAAAGCCACTCACCTCTATTCCATCAAATTTGAATTTTATCACAGGTACAAAAGCATCCTCAACCGCCTGGAAAGAAACACAAGACACGTTATCACCGAGAGTCCAGAGACAGGGTGAGGTCACGGGACTGAAGAGCATCCATGTTTGGGGGGAGACCCGACAGTGGGAGGGGTCAGCTCACCTCCCGAGCTCTGCTGAGGCGCCCTTAAGCAAGGTGCCGTCACACAATTCATTGTTCTTACCGGATCATAATTTTTCAATTATGGAATGGATCAGTTTTCAGAGCAGCACAAGAGCGACAACAACTAAAATAAATATTAACTTGCTCTCTATTTATTATTCAAAAACAAGGAACTTTCATTCATTTTATTCTGATATAATGTTCCATTAAATGGGTTCCTAAGTTAGAATGGCTTTCCCTATTTTCAAAGTTTTCTCATGGGCTTAATACAGAATTTGCTTACCACAATAAACGATCAGATGATGAAATTTTAACTGAACAATTAATGGGTTTGATGGTTCTTCCGTTTCTTATGACTCTTTGGGCTCTTTTTTGTAAAATGCAAACAGACCGGGTGCAAGTTTCAAGCATTTTCCCCAAATTCCACATAGCAGGACAGTTACATAATAGAACCACTTAGACAGTTTATTTTATGCAATACATGTGTGACTACTACTGTTACTAAATATTATGTCATCTACAAATAGCATTCACACAAACAGTGTTGTCACATGGACAAAATTATATACAAACAAAAGGATTAGTTTCAGTACTGCGGTACCCACAACTAATCTGACAAATTAGCTTTAATTTTTTATTTTTAATGTTTAGATGAACATGTTTCCCAGATTCCATGTGGCTTCCCGGTGTTGTGTGATCTCTCTGAAAACAAATCTGCTATATTTTTTTCCCCTAATTTCTTAAACATTTATTTAACTACCATTGCAGTCCAGTGGTGTGTTATAAACACATACTGCTTAAGATTTTGCATGACTGCAAATCTGTTTGACATTGTTACAAATAATTTCATGCCACAGTGCTAATCAAAACAGACGAACTTAAGGAGCATACACACTTTCTCATGAAAAGGAATGTTCACACACAACACAGGGAACCCCTTCTGGACAGTTCTCATCACAGATATTTCCAGAGACCCTTAGATTATCATCTACTCTGGTAATGGGCTTTCTTATCCCCGACTTTGCACAGACATACGATCCTTCAAATCAATGTATCGAATAGTTCTGCATTTTTTAATGCTCTGATGGTTTTAGCAGTAGTGATCTTTCAAAATCAATCATTAAGAAAATGATGTGTCGTTGTCAGAAGTGTATATAAGGTAGTTTGTCATAAATTGTTTTATTGTCTGAACAAGAAACTTACCCTCAGGTCTTTGATTTCTTCATGCTGTTTCAATTTGTCAAAAAACGACTGGAAAAAGTCACTTCTCTCTACATGTCGTGGAGCCACACATAAGGCATCGATATCAGCACCTGCAAGAAACAGCATCAGTAACACACTCTGTACTCTGTTGTTCAACAGGTTAAAAAATATGTACCTTGGAACAGTGTCTACAATAAAAGCTGTAGAGGACAGTTAAGGATCTAGAAAATAGAGATTACCCCATAAAGTGTTTGATATGAAGATCAACCACCATTCAGTAAGTACAGATTAGTCTATAAATCAACCTGATACCACATAACTTCTTAGCCTCTTAAAAATAAACACATTAATAAAGGCAATAACAACACAAGTGGGAGGAAAATCAGTATTAGTCAGTTTACATTATGGAAAATCCCAGCCTTTAAAAAAAAAAAAATCACATTTTTAAATGGAAAAAAACAGCTATTAATTTATTTGCTCTACTTTTCCTTTGAAGACATCCAACTGAGATTTCGGAAATGACCAGAACATCCCAATCACCACAATTATTATACAGATTAGCTTGAAATATCTACATATTTTGATGGACAAAACGGTGCAACTAATAGCAGCAACTGATAATAATTCACAAGGCATGTACTTTTTAAAACTGTTCTAATATCACATTTTTCCTTCCTGATGCAGGACAAGATACATCTACATTGACTACTGCAATTTAAAGCACTGATGCGACCAAGGCATTAAATAAATGTTTTTAACAACTGAATACTACTGAGTCCAAACAGATTTTTTTCTCCTAGATAACTTGTGTCTTTATGCTGTGCAATAAGCATCTTTAAAATCCCAAAACTGATCCAGTATTTATCACATGATGAATCATTTTTATTTTTCAACTAATTGTGTTAAAAAACAAAAACGCACTCATCCCACATTAAAAGCCTTCAGTCAACAGTAACCGTGCTTTCACATCCCTAAACTAGTCTTTAAAAAAAAAAAGTCAATAGCAGATGAACACGACAATGTCAGCCTTGTGTTCTCCTGCAGTCAGGGTGAGCAGAGCTTTTCAAAAACAATGACACAGAGCCAATGCTGTGCGACAGCAATGTATTGTTCCCTCTATTTTGCTTTGATTCTCTTGAATGCCACCACATCCATAACCACAGCAGGTGTTTTCAAGCAGCTTAATGTTGTTGACAATTTCCCAACACTCACTACATTGATGTTTCTGCATTAAAAATCTTCAGTACCAAAATATACAAAAATATTACTCATTACCTTTTGTGTGTACTCCAAGTCGATATGACCCAAATGTAAATATCTTGCCTCCAACACAGCTTATAGCTGATGGGGGAAGGTTCTGTTAATGAGAAACGCAGGCAGTGAAGTTGGTGTGAAAATTGTTTCTTTACAACTAATCTGAATGCTTAAATGTCTGACAAAATAACACAAAGCACATCAAAGCTTTTTTACAGACTCTACCTTTAATTCGCTGATCTCAGCAATCCACTCTTTAACAAAATTATTCAACTTCCCAAGAACCGCAAGTCTGAAAAGTAGATACAGGTTTCAGATGGTCTGTTGTTTTTTGCACTAATGAGCCATTGAAACAAGAATGAACAAATAAAATTCATTATATGATCATATATTCAGCTGTTGTAAACACATTCCATCAAGCACATGGACATATATTCATATACGTATCTTATACAGTATATTCAGAATCATAAAAGGCAGAAAACACAATAACAGCCTTAAGAATGCGACCTTTCACAAGTTTGGATTTGTGTTGCGGCTTCCAGAGACGCGTTCCTGCATTACATTGAAAATGTTAATCTTTTAGTCATTTGATGCTGTGAGTGCTGAACATGAAACATTTTGTGTTAAGGTGGCCAGCTACTGTGTTGTGTTTTAACATGTGATTATCACATGCTGTTTCTTACCTATGGTTCAATTCCTCTTCGTCCTCAAACACCCCAAAAGGTTTCATAGCATCACAGAGTTTCTTGGTGTACTGGTGGTCTATTTCTCGTGGGGGTGCAAGGCTGATGGCAGAGGTGATGCCATAGTGTTTCTGAGGCTGCTGCCCACCAGGCATGGTGCTGTGGGGAAACAATAAATAAAATGACAGCCAACAATCCTACTGATAAAAACTAGTATTTGGGTTCGGCATGTTTCACATCTCAACGCAAACACCACTCAGTGCAGTATCTGTAGCAGAAAACGCAAAGCTGGTCAAGACAAATCATTCCACTTGAACAATTAATTAGTTGGTTGGATACGTTGTTGTTGGACTTAAGTGGAATTTTCTTAATATCTTGGATGTCATTAGATAAAATGAGGATTAAATAGAAATTTAAGCGTCAAGTACACAGAAAGGTTAAGGTTCACTGGGCTAGGCTACATTGCTCTAGCTTCACTATGAATCTTGCAGTGAAGAATCAAAGACACAAAACACACACACAAAAAACACATAGGACAGATAGACAGGTGTTCTGGGTCATGTAATGTGATAATTGTCAAACTCCGCGAAAAATGGTGGTTTTGGAGAGTTTGTTGTTTCTGACTATAAACAAGTCGTTCTCTTGGAATGGGATTAAAAACAGTGTGGGTCAGGTTTGGGTCCAGGTATTTCCTAGACAGAGTTGATCTGCATTTCTTCTTCATTAGTCCAGTTATCAGGTTAAAAGAACCAGCTGTTCATAGCCTTTAGTTCAGATTCCTCCTCTGGAGCTGCTGTTAGGATATGGTGTTGACACCCTTTGTCTCTTAATGCTGAAACTACATTTATGTTACTAGCTAGAGACAGAGCCAAAAAGAAAACCAGTCATGCTTTATAATCATTTGGTACCCAAACAGGTCCTGGTTGCTCATAGTCCTTTTTAAATAATGAGATGTGTCAACTAATGAAAATTTGTAGCGTTAAAGCATTTACTCTTAGCCGATTCTTGTATGTCTTCAAGTAAACACAGACCAATTTAGCCAACTAGCACACTTCAGCAACGTGTTTTATTTTGATTATTTACATAATGAACGTATTTAACTCTCCGTAGTTTGCTTTAAGCCATATTATGAAAACTGAATAACCGATGTTGCAGAAATATTAGAAATCCAATATCGTTCAACGACAGACTCATGCTAATCTAACAAACATTTGGGGTATGCTAACAAGTTGGCTAACTTAGCAAATGTAACCTGCGTACAAAATTGTCTAAATTGATGCATTCGTGTTTATGTTAGATATGGATATTATACAAAAAATAAGGAGAAATGCGTTGATTATGCTAGGTAATAAATATCTCACTATGGGTGTAAAGCAACCAACTATCGAGTTAGCCAATAAGCGACCGACGGAGGCCCTGTTTGGTTGTTATGACAGTTAGCTAACAGTAGCTTTCAGCCTTTTCTTTAAGATTGTCTTCAACGTCAAACAAAAATGTTAATAAAGGACAAATGTTCCAAGTGCACGACTTACCTTGACATTTCTTTCATGTCACTGTAAGCTGTCCTGTCTATCAGCTTCAAACGCGCAGAAACTACTAAAGCCAGAAAGTGAAAATGCTAACAACCTCGTCCTGATTACAACAATGGTCACTTTTCATGAGCGCTTCGAACCTTGCCCCTGAACCGGAAGCACTTCTTATGAGATAAGGGATCAATTCCAAAGCTAATGGAAAATTATTACTTATTTTACAAAAAAAAAAGGGTCTTTCGAATGATAACTAACTTCTATTTAAATTACTGCCACGCGTTCTTTTGACGATATTCAAAACTAGATACGTAACAGCATTGGCAGGATAACATCTAAGCGCAGCATGCTAACAACCATAAGCAGTTAGCGGGCGCCTCCTCGCTGACGTCACAGATCACGTGACCACGTCCTGGCGCTGCGCGGCCGTTCTTCTTCTGTCTTTATTGATAAAAGGGAAGAACTCAGAGACTATTGACTCCTGCTGGTCCGCATGGCCCTAAGCGCCTAAACAGTCAAAACTACAGTCTACATTCAAAACGTATTAAAGGTTCCTAAAAAATCAAATCAAATAAACATAATGGTAAATCTCCCGTCAGTTTAAACAAACTATTTTCCTTAGTTAAAATAGTCTGTTATGTATTAATCCCAGGACATTTCATTCTATCCACTTCGCACTGGCATTTTTAAATTCACCGGGCATGTTAACAAGACAAGCAGCTGTCTGTGTAGTGACAGAAGACATACGTCATTAATTCAGTCACGTTCAAATACTTGAAATACTATTGCTTTTATTACTTGAAGGAGAAAACTGAAAAACTGTTTCATAGTGTTTATGTAAATAGAAAAGCGGAAGTTCATTCATTCATTTTCTTTTCATCACTTCATCCGCTGTAGCGGGTCGCGGGGAGCCTATCCCAGCTGGCTTGGGGGCATGTGGTGTGGGAAATTCCGGGCGTGACGCCAGTGCACCGCAAAACCACACAAAGACGCAGACAAACACACATGCACACACTCACACCCATGGTCAATTTGGGACCGGCCAGTTAACCTGAAGGGCATGTTTTTGGAGGTGGGAGGATGCTGGAGAACCCACGCAGATATATTATGCATTTTTGCTAGTTAACTGATTAACTAATAAACCATCTGTTATGCTTTGAAGTGAAATGTCACATGGGAGATATAGTCCCATTACCTGGGTTTCCTTTATCATCTGGATTGTTTCATAAAAACTAGATGACCTTGTTTTAACTTCCAGTTCCAAAAACAATCCGCTGGACAACTGAAATGACACCTGACATGAAATAAACTGATGAATTAGTTTGACTATGTGTCGTGATAACAGCTAAAACATACATAATGTAATGACTAGGTTCCTGTCCGCATCCTGGATTATTTCGGGACCTTGTGTAGTCGGAACCTTCTTGGGTGAGTCAGGTTTTCCACCCGGAAGGCGTGTACCGGTTTGAACCACTAAGGCAGGTGTTATAGAAGATGGATTTGTGAAAACATGTGGATTACTATGAAGACACGTGTGGTGATATTCAAACTGCTGGGGCATTTTTCATGGAAATAAACGGACCGAGTGTTCACATGCAGGTTTGTTTCAGACCTTCAGTCACTCCTTTCGGATTCCATAGTTAGCGTCGGTAACGTTTTCCCGGTGCATCACCTCAGCTGCTCACAGCCGCCGAGCCGCTGCTTCCGCAAGACTTTTGTGTTTTTTTTGCAAAATTGGGTTGAGAACGCGATTTAGAACAAAGACATAAACGGATATTGTGCGCGGTTGTAGGTGAGTAAAAGAACCAGAGAGGACAAACCTCCGCCGGACTCCCTATGTCCGTATAAACCATGCGTTCGCTAATTGGCTGATCCTCGTCATGTGACTGCATGAAACCCCGCCCCTCGGATGTAGATCACATTTAAATAGTTTCGTTATTCTAGTGAATATATCATAAGGAATGGTGGCTTTCTGTAGAATTTAGATCAGAATTTAGACTTAGAATTTATAAGACACATTTTGAGTCTCAACTGAACTCAGTTTGAATCTCTGATCTCAGGTCAGTCTGGGTCATTATTATTATTTGTAATCTCACAGGAGGGAATTTTCTGTGATTTTATTCAAACATTCGGAATCATCAGACCTGGGTCGTGACTTGGATCCAGATCAGACTGACGTGTGCTACAGCTGATGGTGATGTCATCGGGGAATTTCTGTCTTATGGGTGTAACTGATATCCATGAAGATGGAAGATAAAATCCAGGAATTGTTCCACAACTGTGAAGAATCATTTAAAAACTCATTGATGAGGATAATGATCCAGGTCACTCGCAGAACTTGGTGGATTGATCCTGTCTGTGCCCTAACCTCCAACAAATTTGTTATTAATGTTTTGAATGATTCTAATGAAGAAGAAGGACCTCAAGGGCTGTAGTGAGTAGATCGTTTTGCATGAGTGAACACTGTGAATTATTTAAGTCAAGAAAAACTGAAGAGGAATTAAAGGTGAATTCCATAAGAATCAATCAACTTTTATTTATAAAGCGCTTAATCACATCAGCAGATATTTCAAAGCACTTTCACAGACAGAGAAACCCAACAAAACCCTCCAGAGCAACCATGAAATATTATTTGCAGAGTTTTTGTTCTACTATGTTCTGTTATTTTCATTCCATTAGCGATGGAAACTTAGTTTTCTTTATATTTAAGGCAAATAACACAGTAACAGCTGTACTGTTTGAAGAATAACATGAATGTCACTCCGAGGAACTGAACAGTGACCAATCATCAGTCAAACCTCAGCAACATTTGTCCCACCAATATAACACAGAACCCTTCTGCATCGTTTGAAATCATTATTGAAGCTAACCCTACCATGTATGGACATAAATACATGCAAGAAATTTCATAGAAAACTTGACCAAAATTAATATACCAGAAACATTTCATGTCCAATAGGATAATTCCTTTGGATTTATAATTTTTTTATCTGTAAAGGAAACTTTTTATATGTAAAGGAAACAAACACAAAAATGTCCTGAAACACTGAACAATGAGTCTAATGCTGTCATACAATGTAAGATTATTTTAACAGTCGGTCTAGACCTGCTCTTCTGATAATACAATATGGTAACATTTGTTATTTGGCAAGAGTTAAGTAAAGCCAATCTTACTGCATTCTTACACTGAGATATCAACAATCAGTTCACTTGTGCAGTCGTGTCCTCGGGGTGTTCCTGATCACATGCTTCTCTGCAAGAAATGCAGCCAGAGGCCAAAACGGCGCGTACTCCAGAGTCACCAGTCCAGCCAGGCTGTAGCCGTAGCCGGAGTAGTCCCAGGGTCAGGCGTACATAGGCAGCGCCCAGAGGCTGCTGTGACCCCCCCAGACGCCGGTCCTGGGTTCTGCTCCAGTCCCACACGGCAGTAAAGGTGACCTCACAAAGGCAGCCGTGCAGCGCGTACACGTAGAGACGCACCACAGCTGAGAGGGGGCCACCTGGGGGGCCGCCCAGATGTTATTTTTCTTTATTGATTGATAGTTTGATCCTTGATTGATGGAGTTCTGTGGGTTTAATAACCTGACAAATGAAAAGGATTTATGTTAGAACAGAGAAACAAACAAACATGTTTTTTCTGTCTAACTGTAATGTTTGGAACTAGAATAAGTCAGAAATTCACTGATTTAACATTAAGGAGTAGTTACATTTAGTTACATTACATTGAGTTACATTTAGTTACATTTATTAGTTACATTAAGGAGTAGTTACATTTAGTTACATTACATTGAGTTACATTTATGAGTTACATCTGGCCCTTTGGGGCCAGCCATTATGCTGATGTGGCCCTCGGGGAAAAATGAGTTTGACACAAGTGATCTATGCGATCTAATGATTGTCATTGATAGCAGTTTGTAGTCCTGTGCTGATATTATGGGATGTTCCATCCACTGCCTGCAATTATGACACTAGCAACCATGTAATTAGTGCTTGGGGCTATCTTTTCCTTTTGACAGGTTTTATAACAGTGAATGTTTCATTCATTTCAGGACAAAGCAGACAGGTGCAGGTAATATATAACTATTACAGACGCGCGCACACACACACACACACACACACACACACACACACACACACACACACACACACACACACACACACACACACACACACAATCAGTGACACCTGTAGTAAAATCTGTGCAGAGACTCGTGTTTGTTTCTCCTCCACAGGACTCTCAGCCAGCTGCCCCGGCTCAGACGTGGATCGGTGGGCTACTGGTTGAGGACGGGGGACAATCCGCCATCTAAAACCCAAAAACATAAAATTGTGTGAGGAATGATCACCTTCAGAACAGGTCTGTAACATCAGCTCATGTCGTGATAGCTTTTCACCTGGTTGGGAATGAAACTCCTCCTCCAGTTATGTATGTTGGACTTTGAGTCAGTCAGTGTATTTCGACCATTCAGAGCAGAGTGGCACACAGGTTTCACACCAGCGTAAAGAAGAGGAGCAGAGATGAGCAGCAGGCCTGATGTTGTGAATGTGTACTCCTGGGTTGAAGAGAACAACGATGACTTTCTGCCTCCGGTGTGTAACAAACTCATGTGAGTAACTTTATTTTGAAAATAGTCACACTGATGGGGTTCATCTATGTGTGCTTGACTCTTACATCACAATAAACTTCTTATTTAGCACAGTAGTATAATTTAAGCCTCTTTTTTTAAGGCACTTTTCCCAGTTGAATGTGATGTTTGTCGGAGGGCCAAACGCCAGGGAGGACTATCACATCGAGGAAGGGGAGGAGGTAAAAAAACAAAAAAACACTTCATTCATTCATTGTAAAGTCTCACCTGCACATATGATGTCAAGGAAATCTGAAATCCTTATTTTCTCTCCTGTTTTCGACTGAATGCCTTCAAATTCAAACCAGTCCGTAAATAACTCTCCACAGTGACCGTTGGGACTGCGGTCCAACCAGCCGTCTGTCGCAAAAGCGTGGTCAAACCAACGTTCCCTCCCGAATGAGGGGCGCTGTGTATTCCAAACATTACGGTAAAGGCTGTCAGTGGACTATATCCGGTTTTCAAAATAAAAGGCTGTGAAACGTATCGCGTCAGAACGCAACGTGAACGGCGTTTTATTCCCCGCAAAACGAAAACATGTTGCGTGTCACCCAGATATGGAACAGAACAAATCATTTAAATACAAAATACGCCGTATTTTCTATGTCTTTCTTGGATTAAAATTTCACCAAATACTGTAATCACAATTTTAACTTCATGTGTGCACAACATGAATAAGGAAAGTGTTTTTGAGCAATACTACAGTACGTTGTACACAACATAAATAATAATAACAATAATAATAATAATAATCTGATTAAATATTTGAGCCACTTTTACTCAATTGTTACTGAGTAATCCTATATTAAAATGCCCTGAATACACAAAAAGTATTTCAAACATAATTTGTACAGAAGCTACTTTCTCTTAGTAATATAATTCATTGTGTAAATCCGCTTTATTTTGTTCTATTTTTTTAAGTCACAATAAAAATATTTTTCTTTTTCCGCAGGGAAAATCTAACTGTCAGGCTTTGTTATTCTTCAAGAATCTGGCATATGTATTTATTCTGAAAGTGTTTCAAAGCATGTACCATAAACTTCAGAATACGGGACCATGAAAGCGAAAGTCAGATTTCTGGAGTCAAGTGGTTTGACAATGACGTCATAGTCGTGTCAGAAGTAACAGGATTCTGAGTCATTCTACAATTTAGTCATCAGTCAGATCATGATCTATACCAATAGAAGGGATTTCTTCAGCAACAAATATTAGGACTTAAATACACATATTTTGAAATAAATTGATTAATAAATTGATTAAAATGTTATTCTAATTTCCGGTTTTACATAATTTCACAATACTTCATGTCATATTATTTGTGCTATTGATCTAGAGATACATAAAGACAAGCTTTTTTCATATTACATATGTCCCAAATGACAAAGGGAACTTTGTTACGTTATTGATGAAGAGTATGATGTTTTTGGTGTTCGGAAGGCAAATATCTGTGGATATCTTCTCTACGTGTGTGTGTGGTTAGAAATAATCTCAAGTAAATTCTAATTTATTTAATCTGCTTTTAGGTAGATGTCAGAATAATAATAAGTTTTATAAGTTATCAAAGTCAACAGCATTTCAGCCATGTGTTGGTGTGAATGAGGTTTAGGCAGCAGGAAGTGACAGAATAAAAAAGTTGCGTTAATGTCAGCTCTGCATTAGTTTTACTGGTTTTTAAAGTAAGCATCAAATGCGTGTATACAGTTACAATACACCAACGCTTCACATTACAATGCACTGCTATGCTGATGCATATACATTCTGTTTGACACACAATAGTGAGGCACGTACACTCTGGTGAATACACACTCGGGATGCACGTAAGCTGTGCTGACCACACAGTAGTGACATGATGAAACACTCTGTTGGACCAATAAATCAGTCAACCTTTATTTATATAGTGTTTAATCACATCATCAGACATTTCGAAGCGCTTTAGTGGTGCCTCAGGGTTCATCAGTAGAATTTACTCCAAACGGATTCACTTTACAAACCTGAACTGTTTCACTTTATGAGAGCTGCTGGATATAAAAGAAGACAGAACATTCATTAACATTAGATCCACTTAATGGGGATTTTAACCATTAATGAAGTTAAGCTGTTATGCATTGTGAGAAAGGTATCCTGACATTTGTTCTCTTCCACTCTGGTTTCATAGTTGTTCTACCAGCTGAAGGGGAACATGTGCCTAAAGGTGATTGAGAATGGCAAACGTAGGGATGTGCATATTCGGGAGGGAGAGGTAAGCTCTAACATATATTTCTACACTTTTAGTAGAATGTTTAGCATCATATTTATTATACAGCAGTTCCTCCAAGATTTTGTCTTCTTTGAGATTGTTACAGCCTCAAAATGCCTGGTTTCATGTCATGATTTTCTCAGAAGTTGTGATGAATTTTGTGACATTTTACACACAAGTATAACAAAAGAAACATCATTTTGTTAGATTTATGTTAAGTTTCATTATATCATCATATCATTCATTCATTTTTTTCTCCACGTTCTTTTAGGAGCACCATAATATGTTCAGGAATCAAATTGAAATTTCTTTTGCCTCTATTTGTAGATATTACTGTTGCCAGCTCGCATCCCCCACTCCCCCCAGAGACAGGCCAACACTGTGGGACTGGTGATAGAGAGGAGACGACTGCTGACTGAGTCCGACTGCCTGAGGTTTACCCTTTACTTCCTGGTCTGAATGTACAGGTGTCCCCGCTGGTGTGTCTGTCAGAGAATGATCTCCGTAGGTTTAGAAACTTTTTGAGCAGATGTAGAGACTCACAGGCTGAACTCCAGTTCTCTCTCTTTTGTGGATGCTGCTCATGCTATTTTCCCTTATTGTTTTAGTGTGTTTGTAAATGAGGTCAGATTTGTTGCTAGTTGATAATGGTGGCAGCAACGGCCTTTTATAAAACTTGTTTAGTTTCCTGTTGTAAAAGGGACACCTGAGCAAACCAGGCATGTAATCTGATTATCAGTAGAAAAGAAATATGTTGCCAGACTGCTGTAAGAGTGAAAAACCTGATTGTCTGGTTTGTGTTGTAAAGATTAAATGTTTGCGATGATTATTTCAACCAGAATGGAACTGATATACTGATGACATGTCGAGTCGTGACCCATTTTCTACCCAAGAAGTTTAAGCCGTACTATTCTGTTTCAAAGGGCAACAATAAAAGAGGGGCAGCAGTCTGTTCAAACTTTTCCTGATCAACACTTTGTCAGTACAGGTATGATGGTTTCACCACGTTAGGTGTCAGATGTTAGGATTAGGCCCTGTTGGTTTTTCATAAACCAACATCTAAGATTGCACTTTCTGTCTGAACCAGGAATACTTCTGGGGCCAGTTACACGGGAAGAACTCTGAGTTGAACTCTTTAGGACAGTGGTGAAAGATGTAAAAACACAAACTTGTATGTTTTTCCAGCAGTACACCTCCCAATCCACAGTTAGAATCAAGATGGTCATCAAGGAGTTTACACTTTATGCAGTGAAGCAGGTTTAAATTGTGACTCAGATTCCAACATGAGCCACCTGCTTCATGAAAAGAAGTTAGGTTTAAAAAAATACAATAAGCACCTACTTCCTTAACCTGGAGAAGTCACTGGTACATCGGAGGCAGACATAAATGGAGCTTCCAAGAGGCAAGATTGCCACAAGCAATGGGATTCTACACTGACCTCTTTGGGCAGAGGAGTCCTGGAGGGGCTTCCTCAACTCAGCCCAGCAGATAAAACTGTTCTGGACTATGAACTAACCCTGAGCTAATACCTGCTAACCACATGGCACCGTGTATTAATGGTCTCTTAACTACCTGTTAGAGACAGTTTTGGAATGTGGCCTTCATGGACCTTCTGGAATGTCTCAAAACAGGATCTGTAGGTGGACCATGCTCTGCTGCCTAAGAAAATAGGCCTGGCTTTACTGATGATCTAGATGCCTGTTGCACTCATCTTCAGTGACTATAAGGTGCTGTCCAGAGTCTTGGCAAACAGGCTTAAGGGTGTTATCCATCGAGACCTAACCTGACAGGACATTCATGGACCGTATTCTGCTGATTCAGGATGTGACCGACAGCAAAAACATGTAAATTCTGATCAAGAGCAAGAGTTTGATAGGATGGATTGCTTTTGTTTTCTACACTTCTAAACAGAATGTTTGAAATGAGTGATGGTGTTTTTTTGTGGTCAGGCCAATGCACTAAGGTGAACAAAGTTTTGTGTTGACCAATCCCTGTACAGCGAGGGATCAGGTAGAGTGTCCTTTTTTCAGGCTAATTCTGTAGCCTTGAGCCCTTCCTGTGAACGCTGAGAGCGACTCACTTGTGTTTCACTGCCTGTGTCATCTAATGGTGATCATGACTTCAATACAGTTTCAGCGTACGCTGATGATGTTATTATATTACCATACTAGATTATTGTGACAAGCCAGAGAGATATTCAGTGTTTGATATATATTATTATTATTATTTATATTATATATTAAAGCGGTGATGTATTGTAATTATCAGCGTCCGCCCGTCCGTCCGTTAGTTAGTCCACCAAATCTTCACAACCGTTGCAGATAGAAAGATGAAACAAAAAGCAGATTACTCGGGCAGCAAAGGGGATGAAAATGAGATGATGACTTTGACCTTGAGAAAACTAGGTCAAGGTCAAATTTCAACTTTTGTACACTCAGGAACCGGACTAGATAGAAAGACGAGGCCAGTGTGAGTAAGACCGTAGATCAAAGCTACTGCTTTCATCTAGGTCAAAGATTGCAGAGATACTTGACTTACTTGCATAGGTCAAACATTGCAGAGATACTTGACCTACTTGCATAGGTCAAACATTGCAGAGATCTATGACCTATGCAAGTAGGTCAGAGACCAGGTAGGTCTTTAACCTATGCAACTAGGTCAGAGATCTTTGACCTATGCAAGTAGGTCACGGTAAAATTTTTGCTTTAGGGGTGTTGCGGGATGTTGCAGTCTCTGACTTCATTGGTTCTTGTTATTATTATTATCATCGTTATTTGTGGACAGAGGAGGAATGTAGCCGCAAGAGGGCACAAGCCAGTGTCTTATTGTGCCGGTCCCAAGCCCGGATAAATACAGAGGGTTGCGTCAGGAAGGGCATCCGGCGTAAAACTTTTGCCAAATCAAACATGCGAATCAAACCTATGACTTCCATACCGGATCGGTCGAGGCCCGGGTTAACAACGACCGCCATCGGCGCTGTTGACCTACAGGGCGCCGGTGGAAATTGGATTACTGTTGGTCGAAGAAGGAGAGGAGGAAAGTGCGTTCGCACGAAGAAAGAGAAGAGGAGCGCCAAGAGTATAGGACTAAGAGTAGGGACGTTGAATGTTGGAACTATGACAGGAAAAGGTAGAGAGTTGGTCGACATGATGCAGAGGAGGAAGGTAGACATACTGTGTGTCCAGGAGACCAGGTGGAAAGGTAGCAAGGCTAGAAGTTTAGGAGCAGGGTTCAAGTTGTCCTATCGTGGTGTAGATGGGAAGAGAAATGGAGTAGGAGTTATCTTGAAGGAGGAGTTTGTTAGGAATGTCCTGGAGGTAAAAAGAGTGTCGGATAGAGTGATGAGTCTGAAGCTAGAAATAGAAGGTGTGATGGTCAACGTTGTTAGGGGGTATGCTCCACAGATAGGATGTGAGCTGGTGGAGAAGGAGAAATTCTGGTTGGACTTTGATGAAGTGATGCAGAGTATACCTAGAAGTGAGAGAGTTGTCATTGGCGCAGACTTCAATGGACATGTTGGTGCAGGTAACAGAGGTGATGAGGAAGTGATGGGCAGGTTTGGTATCCAGGAGAGGAACGCAGAAGGACAGATGGTAGTTGACTTTGCAAAAAGGATGGAAATGGCTGTAGTGAATACTTTCTTCTAGAAGAGGCAGGAACATAGGGTGACCTATAAGAGTGGTGGTAGGAGCACACAGGTAGACTACATCTTGTGTAGACGATGTAACCTGAAGGAGATCAGTGACTGCAAAGTAGTGGTAGGCGAGAGTGTAGCCAAACAGCATAGGATGGTGGTGTGTAGGATGACTCTGGTGGTGAGGAAGATGAAGAGGACAAAGACAGAGCAGAAGACGAAATGGTGGAAGCTAAAAAAGGAAGAGTGTTGCATGACCTTTAGGAAGGAGTTAAGACAGGCTCTGGGTGGTCAGGAGGTGCTTCCAGATGACTGGACAACTACAGCTAATGTGATCAGGGAGACAGGTAGGAGAGTATTTGGTGTGTCATCTGGAAGGAAAGTAGATAAGGAGACTTGGTGGTGGAATGAGGAGGTACAGGAGTGTATACAAAGAAAGAGGTTAGCTAAGAAGAAGTGGGACACTGAGAGGACTGAGGAGAGTAGACAGGAGTACAGGGAGATGCAGCGTAAGGTGAAGGTAGAGGTAGCAAAGGCCAAACAAGAAGCTTATGATGACTTGTATGCTAGGTTGGACAGTAAGGAGGGAGAGACTGATCTATACAGGTTGGGAAGACCGAGAGATAGAGATGGGAAGAACGTGCAGCAGGTTAGGGTGATTAAGGATAGGGATGGAAGTCTATTGACAGGTGCCAGCAGTGTGATGGGAAGATGGAAAGAGTACTTTGAAGAGTTGATGAACGTGGAAAATGAGAGAGAACAAAGACTAGAAGAGGTGACTGTTGTAGACCAGGAAGTAGCAAAGATTAGCCAGGATGAAGTGAGGAGAGCACTGAAGAGGATGAAGAGTGGAAAGGCAGTCGGTCCTGATGATATACCTGTAGAGGTTTGGAAGTGTCTAGGAGAGGTGGCAGTAGAGTTTCTGACTGGGTTGTTCAACAGGATCTTAGATAGTGAGAAGATGCCTGAGGAGTGGAGGAGAAGTGTGCTGGTGCCCATTTTTAAGAACAAGGGAGATGTACAGAGTTGTGGCAACTACAGAGGAATAAAGCTGATGAGCCATACAATGAAGTTATGGGAAAGAGTAGTGGAAGCTAGACTAAGGGCAGAAGTGAACATTTGTGAGCAGCAGTATGGTTTCATGCCAAAAAAGAGTACTACAGATGCAGTATTTGCTTTGAGGATGTTGATAGAGAAGTACAGAGAAGGCCAGAGGGAGCTGCATTGTGTTTTTGTAGATCTGGAGAAAGCTTATGACAGGGTGCCCAGAGAGGAACTGTGGTATTGTATGAGGAAGTCTGGAGTGTTAGAGAAGTATGTTAGAGCGGTGCAGGACATGTATGAGGACTGTAAGACAGTGGTGAGGTGTGCTGTAGGTGTGACAGAGGAGTTCAAGGTGGAGGTGGGACTGCATCAGGGATCAGCTCTGAGCCCCTTCTTGTTCGCTATGGTGATGGACAGGCTGACAGACGAGGTTAGACAGGAATCTCCATGGACTATGATGTTTGCAGATGACATTGTGATCTGCAGTGAGAGTAGGGAAGAGGTGGAGGAGAAGCTAGAGAGGTGGAGGTTTGTCCTGGAAAGGAGAGGAATGAAGGTTAGCCGCAGTAAGACAGAGTACATGTGTGTGAATGAGAGGGACCAAAGTGGAAGAGTGAGGTTACAGGGAGAAGAGATCAAGAAGGTGGAGGATTTTAAGTAAGTTTAGGTTTTGGAGATAAAGTCAGAGAGGCCAGACTGAGATGGTTTGGACATGTCCAGAGGAGAGATAGTGAATATATTGGTAGAAGGATGCTGAGTTTTGAACTGCCAGGCAGGAGGCCTAGAGGAAGACCAAAGAGGAGGTTTATGGATGTAGTGAAAGAGGACATGAAGGTAGTTGGTGTGAGAGAAGAGGATGCAAAGGACAGGGTTAGATGGAGGCAATTGATTCGCTGTGGCGACCCCTGAAGGGAAAAGCCGAAAGGAAAAGAAGAAGAAGAAGAAGAAGATTCGTGGACAGAGGAGGGATCAGGCAGTGCCCAGTCTACCTGGAGGACTTGAGTGGGGAAAGGATGGACTGAAGGTTCTATGAGTACTTCTGGCTCTGGGGCTGTTAAGACTAAACACTGTGAGAGTTCAGGAGGTGTGTACTCAGTTCAGTGGGAATGGGTGCTACCTCAGCAGTCATACAGAGGAAGAGTTGTGGTTATCCGTAACTGGTTGCCTCCACCCTCTGGCAGAGACTCATCATGTTCCTCCAAGAGGAGGAAGACTGTTGTGGATTTTTACTGCTCTGAGAATCAGTGGATGTGTTCTGCCCTCTACCTGCCTGTGGCTGAAGGGGGGCAGGAATTAGCATTGAAACGGACTTCACCTTTCAGGTTCTATGTGGATAACACTACGACTGTCCTGTTTGAGAAGTGGTTCTTCTGCAAGGATCTCAGAACCCAGCTGGTGCCGCTGATTGAAGAGTAAGACATCTTCATGAACTCCGTTTTTACAGCGTCTCCTCAGGTCATCAGCAGTAACTGTTTGTTACTCTCGGTTGACTGTTTCTGTAGGTTTAAAGCAGTCAAGCAGGGAGAAAGAAGGAAAGCGGACCCAGGTGAGTTCCTCATGTCTACTGATTCATCTAAAATGAAACCCCTGTTAAATTTGACCATGTGACGTGACTTTCTTTGGATGGGCAGGTGAATCTGACCGAAAGGCTCCCTTCCAGATGAACACTGTGAACGTGATGTCACCCTTCTCTCTCAAAGACTGGCTGGACAGACACAGGCCGTCCCTGGCCGGCGGCGGACACGTCGACATGTTTGGTGCTCAGTTTGAGACGGAGGTACCAATGATCTGAACACACGTGTTTTCACCAACATGTACCTTTTGTCTGCTACATGTCAGTTGCACAAATGTTAAGATCTTACATACTGAGCTTACTTGCTCAGACCTTTTTTCTTATTATTTGATGACATACTGTAGGTAATGATTTTTCCAGGAAATGTTTTTGCGTAATTCAAGTTAGATTGAATTAACTTTTAATGTATATACCTAGTTTACAAAAAATTAATGATGAAAGAAATAAATTCAAGGAGGATCAACATGTGAAGTAACATAAAGATCGCACACACCGTTAACCAACCAGCGAGTGTAAAATCCATCCAGTTCAGGCTCAGGGTCCACAGAAAAAAAACAAACCGGTTAGATCAACAGTGATTTCAACAGCTCTTCACGAAGCTGCTTAAAGCTGATAGTGTAATGTTGAACTTTGAACTTCGGTCTTTTTTAATGAAAAGAAGTTATTATCTAAGTAAAACATTACTAAATGGACTGTATTTATTGTAAATTGTGGCTTTCTAGTCAGACTGACTACTCACAGCACTTTACTCATTCTAACCAGCTGTGGTGGCATTCGTAGACCTGCCCTTTAGGAGTGATCACTATTCACACCATCACAAACACCCCAGAGGAGCAATTTGGGGTTCGGTATCTCGCCCAAGTATACTTTGACATGTGGGCTGCAGGGTTTGACTCGTATGTAACTGCTGAAACATATAACCATTGTGTCAATGACCTATGGGTCTGTAGCCATTGGGTGAAACTAACCCATTGAAAATTTATTTTATTTTATTTTAGGGTGTTGTATTTTATTTTATTTATTTTTTATTTTTTAAAATTTATTTTACTCTATTTTGTTTTATTTTATTATTTTATTTTATTACTTGATTTTATTTTTTTAAATTTTGTCAACTTTGTTATGGAACAACTACTAGTTATCTATTTCAGTCTCTCACTGCTAATTCCTTACACATGCAGGTTTCATTTAAAAACAAACAAACAGGTTTAATAATTTTCTAATTATATAAATTTGAATTGATGCATGTGAGGTAGGGAGCAGACGTGACGTTCTGAAGCCGTGTCTCTGTAACAGGTGATGATGTTTGGTCCTGGGCACACAGAGCCAACAGAACGCCAAACTGAAGTGTGGATTTGGCAGATGGTACGTTCTCAAAAAGTCCTCTTCCTCCTGGAGCCGATCACGGCGGCTGCTGGTGAATCTGCTTGTGCGTCTTTACGCAGACATTCTCTCCTCTGTGTCGCAGGAGGGCTCATCGACCGTGACGATGACCGAGCAGGAGTTTGTGCTTTCTGCCGGAGACAGTTTACTCATTCCCGAACAGACCCAGTGAGTTCACATCTACTGTTGCTCCGTCAGCGCTACGGGTGTGAAACTGATCAGGATTTAAGATAATCTTTACTGTTTATTCCACTTTTATTCATACTTGACTTTTATTTTATGGTATCAGTTTTATGAGTGAGTTTTATGGTATATAAAAGATGAAAATAGTAGTCTTTATTGCCAATAAAAAAAAATTAAAGGTCACATTCACTAGTCTATTACAATATCCGATGTCTGGACCAATCGCAACAACCCATTTATATTGACCCTGGTGTCATTATTACACAGTGGTTGTTGACTGATAGATGTAGTCTAGAAAAAAGTCTAGCTGTAGTCCCCACTATCTGTAAATATCAGCTACAGACCACATTACTAGAGTTTAGTTTCTAGTCCACATGTGTCAAACTCAAGGCCCTGGGGGCCAAAGTGGCCTGAGAGAGCATAAAAGGTCAGAGTGTCTAAAAATAAATAGGTCAAAAGTGTGCTTTGACCAAAAACTACATTTCCCACAATGCAGTAATTCAGCCCGTTTGAACTCTGACAAAACCGTTTTGAACAAAGTTAATGTCCTAACTTGTGTTTGATGTTGTTTTTCTTTATTCATTGACAGTTTGATCCTTGATTGATGGAGTTCTGTGGGTTTAACAACCTGACAAATTAAAAGGATTCATGTTTTAGAACAGAGAAACAAACAAACATGTTTTTTCTTTACAACAGTAATGTTTGTAACTTGAATAAGTCATAACATTAAGGAGTAGTTACATTTATTTAACGTTAGTTACATTTATTAGTTACATCTGGCCCTTTGAGGACCGTTATGCTGATGTGGCCCTCTGTTCTATGCTATAGGTAGTGTGTTTTACGATAGGCATCTATAGGTCCTGTAAATCTTAATCCAGTGTCATTCTTCTTAACTTTCGTATTTTTCATCACCAGTTAGTTGGTATGAAATGAACTTTCACCTTTTCAGATTTAGGATTTGACCCTAAATACTCTAACAGCTGATTGTTCTTTAGGTACCAATGGCAGAGAGAGAAGGGGACTGTCGCCCTGTTCGTGGTACAAAACCCTGAGCGGAAGAGACCCTGAGCGTCTCCAGCCAAAACACACACACACACACACACACACACGTGCACATACACACACACACACACACACACGCACGCAGAATGTAACTGAAGTGTTCTGTGAGTGTGTGGTGTTTCACCAAAGGAAGTAAATAAAATAAACTATTTCAGAATGAATTTTGATCATTCTGAACGTTGGTGATCAGCCAGTTTGTACGTGAAACGGTTCACTGCACTATTTGTCGCTGTTATGAACATGAAGTGCTTGTAATTTATCGCTGCCTACACGTTTGGCTCAGGTGGGGGCCTGAGTCGGCCTCTGACTTGTGGTCTGACCTCCTGCTGTGCCTCCCAATTTTTGTGATCGTCAGTGTGTGATGAATGAAAAGGCTGACTGTGTTTGACTATTAAACTTAAAAATGTGTAATCATGAGAGAGATGAAATAAATACATATCTAAGCTGACACTGTGGTTTGTGATGGTATATTTCAACAGACAGCTCTCTGGACTCATGTTTGTTACGTCTTTTTATCTCTAAATACCATCTGCGCAGACAAAACCCAAAACTGAAAGAGCGGAAATCCAGTGCTATTTATTATTTGAATATTCAATGTATTACGACACACATGGGAAACAAAAAACACATTTTTTTCAGTGTGGTAATTTTGCTCACATGAGAAACTTAACATCCACACAAAAGTAGATGTCTTCAAAGTTCTTTAACAGATCTAGATGTAAATATCTAGAAACAAAAAGTTGGAATGCGGTTCTTGTTGCATCCACCTTTTGATGTTTTCATTGTGCAGAAAAATGGAGGAAATAAACCTCAATGTAGGTTTAGAGGGGCGTTAAGTGATGCATGCAATAGGAGCAGATCTCATTACAGCTGTGAAGGGAGGGAACCTTCATCCCTCTACTGAAGTGAAGGAATCAAACATCAACATTGAGTCAGACTCATTTCATACTAAATTAATTTATCGGTGTGTGAAAGTCACAGCAAACTGGGATGGAAACAAATCTTCACTGAAAATTAGTTTGTATTTGGTTTTTTTTTTGTTTTTTTGCTGCATTTTTTACAGTGTTGTCGTCTGACTAGCTCTAAATGTTGAAGTGGCTAAAATTAAAATTCCACTCTATCACTTGATTAATGCAAACCCACCCCCTCAGAATATAACAAACATATCTGCAGTAGAGGGGTGTGAAGAGAATAGACTCAGTGATTTTCTCAGACGTTTCTAAAAAAAAAAATAATGTTGAAATCTGTAATCGTTGTTAGATTTAATGATAAAGCAGAGACAGGTCCAACATGTGCAAATTTAAAATTGCCATTTGTGCAGTTGTTCCTAAGCAGTGCTCATAGATACTGAACTTCTTTTGGGGGCGCAGAATTCAGTTCAGTTGTGCAGTCGTATCCTCAGGGTGTTCCTGATCACATGCTTCTCTGCAAGAAACGCAGCCAGAGCCCAAAACGGCGCGTACTCCAGAGTCACCAGTCCAGCCAGGCTGTAGCCGTAGCCCGAGTAGTCCCAGGGACACGCTCCCAGCAGCCTCAGCGCCGCCCCCCAGCTGAACTCCCACAGGTAGATGAACAGAGTGTAGGCCGTCAGACGCACCGGTAGCGGCCGATGCCGAGTCAGCAGCTGCTCCCTCAGGCCCTCCATCAGGTAGATGGCGCTAGCGTACATAGGCAGCGCCCAGAGGCTGCTGTGACCCCCCAGACGCCGGTCCTGGGTTCTGCTCCAGTCCCACACGGCAGTAAAGGTGACCTCACAGAGGCAGCCGTGCAGCGCGTACACATAGAGACGCAGCACAGCGGAGAGGGGGCCCCCTGGGGGGCCGCCCAGGAGCTCCGAGGGGGACGCATCTGCAACAGAGCAGAGAAACACTAAATGACAGCAATAACAATATTATTATTAATATAATATTCACAACCGCTGCAGATAGAAAGAAAAAGCAGATTATTCGGGCAGCAAAGGGGATGAAAATGAGATAATAGCCTTGACCTTGAGAAAACTAGGTCAAGGTCAAATTTCAACTTTTGTACATTTTTTTGCACACATCTTAGGAACCAGATAAGATAGAAACACCAAACAAAAGGCGTTTATATTCAAGGAGGCAAGGGGATTAGAATTGGATCACAACCTTGACCTTGAAAAACTAGGTCAAGGTCAAATTTTCACTTTTCTACCTTTTGAGGTACACATCTCTGAAACCTGATGAGATATAATCACAAAAACAAAAAAGCAACATTTCCACGGAGCCAGAGGCACAACAATGTGACGATGAGCTTCAACTTTGGAAAACTTTAATATATTAAAGACACACACACACACACACACACACACACACACACACACACACACACACGCCTAACTGTTATAATACCTTTGCTCAGACTAGTGTTTGTTTCTCCTCCATGGGACTCACAGCAGGATGAACTGTGGATTAATGGGCTACTAGCGTCATTTATCGGTTAAAGACTGGGACAATGTTCAATCAAATAGTTAAATTATCTAAAAACAAAGTCAAGATCAGTCACCCCGAAATAAACATGCAAAATAATTGTAATCATTTACTTTCAAAATTAAACTGTGTCCAACTCCATCACTTGACTAACTTCATCCACAACAAGGATGCAGTGACACATACACACACACACACACACACACACACACACACACACACACACACACACACACACACACACACACACACACACACACACAGACCACATTAAGCTTCCAACATGGCCAGAAGTTGTAAACATAATAAATTAACATTCTTACCTCGTCCTTTACCTCTTTGTGATCTCCACGTATTTACAGCTCTGGCCTCCATCCCTGACCAGCATATGGGTCTTTGTACCTCTTTAATCCCTCTGCTCTGTGTGTGTGTGTGTGTGTGTGTGTGTGTGTGTGTGTGTGTTATCTTAGGCTAAACATTAAGCGGCTTCATGGTATCAGAGTGACGTCTCTGTCACAGACCCAGGAAGTGAACCTGGATTACCTGAGGAGAACAAGCGGATGCGTCTCCAGTAATGGTATTGATGGTATTGATGGTATTGATGTGAGCCTGACAGGTCATTCCCCCATGAATAGTGTCTTTCTCTGAGGCCAAACACAAGGTCATCAGCAGACGGGTGTGTTGAGGAAGCTGCCTGAAGTATTCATGTATTGATAGATGGAAGAACTGACTGAAACTTCTATTGGACTTATGATCTATTTTCAGTTTCTAGCTTCAAGCAATATTTAATAATCTTTATGAATAAAATAAAAATTTTATTATTGTAGTTTTTATTATATTATTATTTATATTATTATTATATTCTTTATTTTCTATTATTATCATTATTATTATTATTATTATTATTATTATTATTATTAGTGCACATGTCTCTCTAAGTAATTCAGTAGCAGTAGTCTTGCTAAATTTCACAAATATGTTAAGTTTAAATATAGCACACATTGTCTTCCATCAGTATCTGACATATCCTTTGTCCCTCTAGGGAATCTGCAGTAGCTTCAGTCACCTCAAAGTCACATTTTTATGGAAAACTAATATATTTATACAAAAAGTTTCTTTAAGAATGTAATGGTAATGATTTTGCAGGGTTGTTATTTGTGTGAGGTTTGGAAGTTTGGTAAAATTTGTAGTTTACAAAGTGATTACAGACAGATTATATCCCAGTGTTATTTCTATGTTGGGGGAAACAAATGAATTGGTTCATATTAATAAGTCCTGCATTCATCACAAAGTCATTTTACAGCTGCATACTGAAGTAAGCTCCTTTCCACAGATATATTCCATTTATTTGCATATTATATGTCAAGGCTCCATTTATTTGTATATAATATGCAAATAAATGGAATATATCTGTGGAAAGGTGCTTACAGTACTTCAACATGCAGTTGTAAAATGACTTTGTAACGAATGCAGGACTTGTTAATATGAATCAATTCATTTGTTTCCCCCAACATAGAAATGACACTGGGATATAGTTGTCTATCTGTAATCACTTTGGATATATAAAATAAATTACAGTTATATTATTATTATTATTATTATTATTATTATTATTATTAATATTATTAATTTTTGTTTTTTGCTGTCAAAGGTTTGTCGGCAGTTAAATGTTTTGGTCCTGTTTTAAATTATAGCTTAAAGGTAAATAATCGCAATAATATATTACACCTATCTGTTATCTAAAACACATTTCCAGTTACACAACTGATCTTACAACAATTTATTAAGCAGAAAGTTCTATGTTTTTCTGAAAACAGAGGGAACATGTTCCTTCCGTTACATGTGAGGTCTATCTTTGTGGTTGTGTCTCATTCAGCTCAGCACATTATCAATGATCAATTTCCCTGACGGAACCTCCTTAAGAGATCAATAAAGTAATACTACTACTACTACTTTCTGATTTGGGCAGTGGTGTATAACACACTACATTATATCAGTAATTGTGATTATGAAACAAGTCAATTCGATTTCTTATTTAGCCCCATATTTGTACTATAAGTCTGCAAGCTCATTAAATCATATTTTATATACAGTTTATGGGTGCAGAACCAGTGGCTCCCCACATGAACAGTGGTCACTACATTCATTAAGTGTTTTTCAATACAGATGTTAGTCCAGATGGAACCACCGCTGAATGGTGGATCTCTGGATCATAGTCCAGATACACCAGCAAACACTCTGGAAGGGGATTCACAGGAGTCAATGACCGTAAAGTTATCAGGCTATCAAAGGTCAGTGTGGCCAGCTGGGCACACTGTGTCTTTGTTTTACTGATAATGTGTAAAGAATTGTCACCAAAGAAAATTTACTGAGAAAAATTATCATTAATGCTCAAAAAGCATGTACAACCTCTTCGTCAGGTATACAGTTAATTATTACCGATACTTGACTTCTTCTTCTTGTCCTTTCGGCTTTTCCCTTCAGGGGTCGCCACAGCCAATCAGGTGCCTCCATCTAACTTTGTCCTTTGCATCCTCTTCTCTCACACCAACTACCTTCATGTCCTCTTTCACTACATCCATAAACCTCCTCTTTGGTCTTCCTCTAGGCCTCCTGCCTGGCAGTTCAAAACTCAGCATCCTTCTACCAATATATTCACTATCTCTCCTCTGGACATGTCCAAACCATCTCAGTCTGGCCTCTCTGACTTTATCTCCAAAACCTCTAACATGTGCTGTCCCTCTGATGTACTCATTCCTGATCCTATCCTTCCTGGTCACTCCCAGAGAGAACCTCAGCATCTTCATCTCTGCTACCTCCAGCTCTGTCTCCTGTCTTTTCCTCAGTGACACTGTCTCTAGACCAAACAACATCGCTGGTTTCACCACAGTTTTGTACACCTTTCCTTTCATTTTAGCTGAAACTCTTCTATCACACATCACACCTGACACTTTTCTCCACCCGTTCCATCCTGCCTGGACACGCTTCTTCACCTCTTTTCCACACTCTCCATTGCTCTGGACTGTTGACCCTAAGTACTTAAAATCCTCCACCTTCTTGATCTCTTCTCCCTGCAACCTCACTCTTCCACTTGGGTCCCTCTCATTCACACACATGTACTCTGTCTTACTGCGGCTAACCTTCATCCCTCTCCTTTCCAGGACAAACCTCCACCATCTGCAAACATCATAGTCCATGGAGATTCCTGTCTAACCTCGTCTGTCAGCCTGTCCATCACCATAGCGAACAAGAAGGGGCTCAGAGCTGATCCCTGATGCAGTCCCACCTCCACCTTGAACTCCTCTGTCACACCTACACACACCTCACCACTGTCTTACAGTCCTCATACATGTCCTGCACCGCTCTAACATACTTCTCTGCCACTCCAGACTTCCTCATACAATACCACAGTTCCTCTCTGGGCACCCTGTCATAAGCTTTCTCCAGATCTACAAAAACACAATGCAGCTCCCTCTGGCCTTCTCTGTACTTCTCTATCAACATCCTCAAAGCAAATACTGCATCTGTAGTACTCTTTTTTGGCATGAAACCATACTGCTGCTCACAAATTCTCACTTCTGCCCTTAGTCTAGCTTCCACTACTCTTTCCCATAACTTCATTGTATGGCTCATCAGCTTTATTCCTCTGTAGTTGCCACAACTCTGTACATCTCCCTTGTTCTTAAAAATGGGCACCAGCACACTTCTCCTCCACTCCTCAGGCATCTTCTCACTATCTAAGATCCTGTTGAACAACCCAGTCAGAAACTCTACTGCCACCTCTCCTAGACACTTCCAAACCTCTACAGGTATATCATCAGGACCGACTGCCTTTCCACTCTTCATCCTCTTCAGTGCTCTCCTCACTTCATCCTGACTGATCTTTGCTACTTCCTGGTCCACAACAGTCACCTCTTCTAGTCTTTGTTCTCTCTCATTTTCCACATTCATCAACTCTTCAAAGTACTCTTTCCATCTTCCCATCACACTACTGGCACCTGTCAATAGACTTCCATCCCTATCCTTAATCACCCTAACCTGCTGCACGTCCTTCCCATCTCTGTCTCTCTGTCTTGCCAGCCTGTATAGATCAGTCTCTCCCTCCTTACTGTCCAACCTAGCATACAAGTCATCATAAGGTTCTTGTTTGGCCTTTGCTACCTCTACCTTCACCTTACGCTGCATCTCCCTGTACTCCTGTCTACTCTCCTCAGTCCTCTCAGTGTCCCACTTCTTCTTAGCTAACCTCTCTCTGTATACACTCCTGTACCTCCTCATTCCACCACCAAGTCTCCTTATCTACTTTCCTTCCAGATGACACACCAAGTACCAAGTACTAACAAACTCCTCCTTCAAGATAACTCCTACTCCATTTCTCTTTCTATCTACACCATGATAGAACAACTTGAACCCTGCTCCTAAACTTCTAGCCTTGCTACCTTTCCACCTGGTCTCCTGGACACACAGTATGTCTACCTTCCTCCTCTGCATCATGTCAACCAACTCTCTACCTTTTCCTGTCATAGTTCCAACATTCAACGTCCCTACTCTTAGTCCTATACTCTTGGCGCTCCTCTTCTCTGTCTTCCTACGAACACACTTTCCTCCTCTCCTTTGACCAACAGTAGTCCAATTTCCACCGGCACCCTGTAGGTCAACAGCACCGATGGCGGTCGTTGTTAACCTGGGCCTCAACCCATCTGGTATGGAAGTCATAGGTTTGATTCGCATGTTTGATTTGGCAAAAGTTTTACGCCAGATGCCCTTCCTGACACAACCCTCTGTATTTATCCGGGCTTGGGACCGGCACAATAAGACACTGGCTTGTGTCCTCTTGCGGCTACATTATCACCAATATTTGACTAAACTAGAATTAAGATGACTTCATGATGGAGGACAAATAGTTTTGTAAATTAAAATGAGAATCAATGAGGTGAGATCATTAAATTAGCAGTGGAATGTGAACATGGATTGTGAATGTTTAATTGATGAAATATTAATTTCCCTTCGGGGATTATAATCAACATATAAAATAAATAAAAAAAGAGATGGGGATAGATAATTAGACTACAATAATGAAAGGTGTTGTGATGAGACAGGGTGAGGTGAGGTGTCAAGAATTTACTTAATCATGTAATCAATGTCCAGCTCCAAAAGCACTCAAGATCTGAGTGATTTAATGTAAGTCTGGAATGTCAGAGTGTTTAGAATAGATGGGGGGGGGTCAAACTCATTTTTACTGAGGGCCACCTCTGCATAGTGGCTGTCCTCAAAGGGCCAGATGTAACTAATAAATGTAAATAAATGTAACTAAATGTAACGTAAAATAAATGTAACTACTCCTTAATGTTAAATAACTCTGAATTTATTACTTATTCAAGTTACAAACATTACAGTTAGACAGAAAAAACATGCTTATTTGTTTCTCTGTTCTGACATAAATCCTTTTAATTTGTCAGATTATTAAACCCACAGAACTCCATCAATCAAGGATCAAGCTATCAATTAATAAGGAAAAATAACATCAAACACAAATTAGGACATTAAGTTTGTTCAAAATGTTTTCGTCAAAGTTAAACTGGGCTTAATTACTGCATTGTGGGAAATGTAGTTTTGGTCAAAGCACACTTTTGACCTATTTATTTTTAGACACTCTGACCTTTTATGCTGTCGCGGCCCACATAAAATGATGTGACGGGCCAATTTTGGTCCCCGGGCCTTGAGTTTGACGCATGTGCAATAGACAGTCAAAACATGGCAGGGTCGTTCTGCAGGAATGGGGGAACGATTTAATCCAATCCAATCCACTTGATTTATTTCGCACAATTTAAGTAAACACAAGGTTTCCAAAGTCAATGAATAGAAAACACAGCAGACGCACCGTAAAAACATGAACATAATGCAGTTAAATAAAATATCAAATAAAAATCCAATAAAATACCTCAAAATAACTTAAAAGCAGAAATAAAATCAGATAAAAACGATAAAAATTATGTGGAAAATAAAAAAAAAAAAAACAGTCTAAATGGTGTCCAACGCCAGGGAAAAGAGAAAAGAGCCTCCCAGTTGTGTTGTGTAGACACCCTTTAGGTAAAATCTATGTCAATTTAAAGAATCTCTTTCAGAATTTGTGGTTTATTTCAATCTGTCTGTCCAATCAACTTTTTGATTGGTTGAAATTTGGCATCTTTGTCTTTGTGCTGTTAGGGGAATCAACAAACACTCTTGTCCGGGTATCTGGGTACAGGAGAATTCTGGTCTTTTTGACATAGGATAATTAATTAGGTGATGAAGATGAAAAGTGATTTGATGAGGATGGGATGAGATATAATGAGACGAGGACTCAAGCCCTGCAGGAGGAAGATGAGCTACCATCTGAAGACGAGTAGTGGTCTGAGGAGCGTCGCTGCAGCACAGAGAGAGGCTCTTGAGCCCGTCGGGTTCTTGGACAGGTTTAACTCATTGACCCCACCCCCTACCACACATGCCTTGGCTCTTAAACGACACAACGCCTCAGTGTGACACCCCTCCCTCCCCCATTCCCTTGGCCTTCACCCCTGACCTTCTCCTCTTCTCCCTCACTCCTTCCTGATTCTGCAGCTCCTCTGTCACTGTGAGCCCCCTCCCTTACTGTAAGCCCCCAGCAGGAAAACTCCTTCACACCAGAAGAGGTCAATTCAAATAAGTCAAAGGTCAAAATGGAACAAAACCCAAGTTCCTAAAACGACTGTGTGAGGTTTTACAGCACTTCCATGACAAGGGTCAGAGGTCGTATCATGTTTTAGTACCAGTGAAAGACATCTAGACTGGTCCCTGCTCCCTTTAGAGCTACAGCAAAATACTGAAGAACTGCAGAGCATTTGCACTGACTACATTAGGAACATTCTGGAGCATCTAAAACTGATGGTTAAGGTTGATTTGAACACCTGCAGACATTGGAGCAGGGGTGTCCCACTCATTTTCACTGAGGGCCACATGAGCATAACGGCAGATGTAACTAATAAATGTAACTAAGTGTAACTCAATGTAATGTACTATAAATGTAACTACTCCTTAATGTTAAATAATTTATAACTTATTCAAGTTCCAAACATTACAGTTATACAGAAAAAATATGTTTGTTTCTCTGTTCTAAAATCATTTTAATTTGTCAGGTTATTAAACCCACAGAACTCCATCAATCAAGGATCAAACTATCAATGAACAAAGAAAAATAACATCAAACACAAGTTAGGACGTTAACTTTGTTCACAACGTTCTTGTCAGTGTTAAAATGGGCTGAATTACTGCATTGTGGGAAATGTAGTTTTGCTCAAAGCACACTTTTGACCTATTTATTTTTAGACACTGTGACCCTTTAATCTCTCGCGGGCCACATAGAATGATGTGGGGGGCCACATTTGGCCCCTGGGCCTTGGGTTTGACACATGTGCATTAGAGTCATTGTCACCTCAGGACTTTCTCCCCAGCAGTATGAGAGGTGCTGCAGGTGGACAGCTCACCTTAACAACACCAGGCTACAGGGAGGGTGTGTGTGTGTGTGTGTGTGTGTGTGTGTGTGTGTGTGTGTGTGTGTGTGTGTGTGTGTGTGTGTGTGTGTGTGTGTGTGTGTGTGTGTGTGTGTGTGTGTGTGTGTGTGTGTGTGTGATCAACAGCGTCGGTGCCCTCTAGAGGACTGTCTTCACTCCATTTTTATTCCCTCTCCACACCACTGACCCTCCACTCCACTTTAAATACAACAGTGACTCATGCCTACAGCAGTGATCCGGTGACACTGTCATTGTGGGATGTGTGTGTGTGTGTGTGTGTGTGTGGGGGGGGGGATAGGAGTGTCATTGGAGCTTTTTGTAGACAGGTGTGAAAATAACCGCCTATCAGCTGGAGGTGGACGTCACCACTAACATGGTCTCAAAAAAAGGATCGTCAGATTCTAAATTTTCTTCTTGGCCAAGCAAAGATGGCGATTTATCTAAGCAGGAGGAAAAAGGTTGCAGGTTTGTGTAACTGCAGTGCAGAAGCCATGCATTTTAAGAAGAATGTGTCAAAAAAGAATCTGAATAGATTTGAACTATTTCAGAGCTATGAATGATTTAGACACTTTTACACTTTCACTTTTAAAATGACATTTATTCATCCAAATCCAAAAGAGATTCACGCAAAAAAGGAATTCACATCTCAAAGAGAAACAATGGTAGGATTTTCAACAGCACTGTGTGTTTCCTGAAACGAAGAAAACATCTAACTTTTTTAACATTTATCAAACTAAAAAAAACACAAGTTTTAACACAGATGTTTTAACACAGATACCTGCATGTTTTTATAATTGAAATATTGTATAGTAGATTTTGAAGTATTTATAATTATTACTACATTATAATTACAATGATAATTTTATTAACAGTGACCTATAAGAATTTATGAGCAATTCGCCACAAGTTTGCATTTAATATACACCCACGTCCAGTGGGATAAAGTCCATCTCTATGTGGTTTAGTGGTTGCCATGGTGAATCGATGTACAGGATTAATATCAATTTTTTTATTGTGGTGTTTCACACGCTTAACTCAAAGTAAACAAATTCATAGTTGACTGAATTAATAAAATCAACGTCTCTGGAACCAAATATTCAGTTTACCATCTCGAAACAAGTAAACTCAGGATTGGAACGGGAGTTTCCGGGATACTCGTTTGTTGAACCTTCATATAGGCCTGTGATCGCTGACTCGAGCGAGCTCCAGTGGCGCAATCGGTTAGCGCGCGGTACTTATACGACAGTACACTGTAGAGCAATGCCGAGGTTGTGAGTTCGAGCCTCACCTGGAGCAGCTTTTTGACGCATCACGGACAATGTTCCTTCAAACGTCATTTACTGCTTTTTGCGTTCCCAGTACTAAAGAAACAACAACAACGTGTCACAGATTTATCAATGCGATCGAAATAGCCCGCTGTCGATAGCACTAATACACCTTTATAAATTGCACTGTAACGTTAATGATCCAACGTCTCGCATGACGTGTTATATCCATTTACGTTTAAATAAAGATTAATTCTAACAATAATCTTTAAACTGTAACAACTTATAAATGCAAGTCATAATATAAATATTTCGTAAATAACAAAGTATCGCTCATCTTTGATTGCTTAAAAAAGTTACTAAGACACTAAGTTTAACATGTACAGCAATTTAGTGTTTAAACTCTCCAAAAGGGAAAAAAAAAAAAAAGGAACTATTTCAACTTAACATCCCGATGCCGACAAAATACTGTGAACATGTTGGAAAGACTGACACTTAACGTTCTATTGACGAGCCACAAGAGGGCGCTGTTGTCCACTGTTCGAACGAGCTGCTGTTGTTGTGACCCGCCGTTGGTGGCTGGCTTGTCTGACGGCAACACAGTACTACAGTACTAACTTACAATTAGACCATAAATCACAAGAAAAAAATCCACAGAGCAATAAGCCACAGACTAGTCCACGCAAAAGCCCATGTAACAAACAATAACACAAACTAATATACAAAACAAAATATAATAATGCTCCGTGGTGCACTGGCGTCGTGCCCGGAGTGTCCCCCGCCTCACGCCCTATGCCAGCTGAGATAGGCTCCAGCTCCCTGTGACCCATTACGGCGGATTAATGCGGCAGAAAATGAATGAAAATATAATAATATATTATAATTATATAATTATATAACTATATCTTTATATAAAATATATAATTATACATATAATTATAATATACATTATGTACAATATTATAATATATACAGTATATGTATATAATAATTTATAAAACAAAAAAAAGAACACCACAAATGAAACCAAAGAATTTCACAGAATAATTCACAGAATAAAATACAAAATAATCCACTGATTCAAACAATTAAATACAGTATAAAATGTTCAAAATCAAAACGTTCCTACAAGTTATGGTTACATCATTATCAGGGAACATAATATCCGGTGAGGTTCAGAAAATGTACCAGGCACATAATTTGTGGAATATTTAGCATTGTTGTAGTGACTGTATTGATTAAAAAATAATTGTTTGGGGTGAAAATGTAAACTATAGATTGAAAACCATCATCAATGTTCAAAGAAATTGTTCACTATGACAACTGTAACTGCCAATCAGGCACTCATCTTCCTCTTTGAAGTGCGATAATATTGATAAAACCGTCACTATTGCTGTTATCAAAGATGGGCTTTGGTGTGAATTACCTGTATATACATATGGTCAAGTTGTTGTACTATAACTCCTCAGCGTTCATCTTCAGTGCTGTTACCTGTCTCTGATGTTCTCTCCAGGGTTGCTAAGCCCAGATAGTTTAGTGACACTCATCATAAGGTAGCGCACGTGAGCAATAATTGGGATTTTTTGAAAAATCTATCTGAGATGAATTTGGCTGAGTCTGGGTCCTTTCGTGAATATCACACTTTTTCAGGTCTCTACATATACAGTACATAGTGGTCCTCCCTAACCCGACCAACTCCTAGAATCTGGTAAACAAACACTTCCTGCATCAATAGATATTTGGAATTTTAGGAATTCATGTCCTGGACTGAATTAAAACGATCGGATTCTGCTGGAGTGTATTTGTTATGTCACAAATCCGCTCTGTGATTGGACAGAGTGATTGATGATATTGATTGATTGACATGCCCAAGGGCGTGACCATCACCGAGGGGGGAGATCGTTCAGGCTGCAGTAGCAGTGTGCAGTAATGTCCTAGCTCAGAGCTACACACTGAAAGTTCCTCACAAGCTGTTGAAGTCAGCTAGCATTTGGCTAACTAGTTCGGTCCACTTCAGTCATGTGTTTCTCTGTGTGTCTGTGTGTGTGTGCGCGTGTGTGCGTGTGGTTCGTGATCAGGCTACGTAGCAGTGTGTGTGTGTGGTAATGACCTGGCTCAGAGCTACACACTGAAAGTTCATCACAAGCTGTTGAATTCAGCTAGCTATGGCTAACTAGTTAGTGCTGCTTCAGTCAGGTGTGTATATGTGTGTGTGTCCGCCCGAGGGCAGTGTTGATTGGTCAGTTGAAAGGGGGGAGGGAGGTAGGGAAGGCTCAGAGGGGGGAGGGGTGGAGATAGGGAGCAGAGAGCCACGCCCCATTAAAACAGCTTTATGGAGCGGACATGGATTTATCATATTCAGTCAAAGATATTAAGGACCACGGATCACTTTGAGGCAAGACATTTCAAATACAGTGTAGTTGGACATCTGGCAGCTGAATGACATGAATTTAAAAAAGCATAATATGGGACTTTTAAGATTACGTACTGCCCATTATGCCTTTCTGGTATGTAGCGCAGCAACATAGCAACTCCACTCCTGCCTGCTTGGGATCTTTTGGATGGTATTCCACATAAGTCCAAATGCTTTCATCTCTGATGTCACCCGTCTTTGCTGGTATTTTTTGGCCTAATTTGTTTTCTCTTCCCCTCTGGAGACCGGTTTAGCACTGTTTTTACGTTGTCACCTTTATTTCTTCTGAGGACATGCCCTATCCACTTCCATCCTCTTCTCAAAAGCATAGTTCTCATGCTCTCTTGTTTGCATTGATGCAAGTGTTCTTCATTTGAGCATCTGTTTGGTCAAAATCTCAGGATTCTCTGTAGGGTGTGTGTGTGTGTGTGTGTGTGTGTGTGTGTGTGTGTGTGTGTGTGTGTGTGTGTGTGTGTGTGTGTGTGTTTATATGCGCGTGCTGGTCTTGTGTTGTGAAGATCTGTCAGTCCGGTTTATCAGTCCCATATGAGGGGCAGTGTGGTGATGGGGTGTTGTGGTGGGGGGGCTGATGACATGCATCCCAGTTCAAACAGATGCAGCAGGAGATGAAGGCAGAGGGTGAACAGACTAGCCTTTATGTTCCTCTCCACTGAGCCTGGGAAAAACTGTGCAGCCCTCACGTCTGCGTTTGGTGGCAGGCAGGAAGGCATGTGGTCCTACAGGTGCTGCATAGCGCCGTTCAGACTCCATCATGGGCCACAGTCTGATCTTGTGAAAAAGGTGACGGTATTCCATGTACAGTATGTCAGTGAAAGTGAGGGCTGATGATGGAACAGGGTGTTGTTCAGTGTGTAAAAACGTTTGAAGCTGCTCTGTTTAGAATACAGAAAAGTAATCGCTGTTTGCATTAGATTTACTGTTGATGCTTATTGTAATAGAATGAAAAAGTTGACTGCACAATACCTGACCTCTGACCTTCATGCCAAAATTTTACCTTTTTTACAACATTAAGCTGATTGTTTCAAAGCGTAATGTGAAGGAAAATTGTTGTTTCATCTTGTCATTTGTCTTCAACAAATGCATGCATCTATTAGATTAGAGTAGATTAACCTTTATTATCATTAGACAATATACATATACAACACAACAAAATGCAGTTTGGTATCAAACCTGATTTTAGTTGCAAGTGTGACATTAAGGTATACTGTATACATATAAGGTATTTACTGTAGCGGTTCAGGCCCAACTTGCCATCTAATCTTGCAATTTCGTCATATCAATGTATGATTACAATAAAGCTAATTAATGTTAATCTTATGGGGAGGGTTCATAAATGTCTAAATTACATGTAAATAATAAAATAAATATTTGGTTGCTTTATTGTTGTTTTTTTTCACGGGTGGTCCTGGAACACTTTTACTGAGAGTAATGATGGATTAATGCAGCGCTTAATCACATCAGCAGACATTTCAAAGCGCTAAAACAGACAGTGAAACCCAACAGAACCCTCCAGAGCAAAAGAGACAGCAACGGGGAAAAATTCCCTCATTGAGGAAGAAACTCTGGGCAGAACCCAGACTCTGGAGGGCGGTCATCCACCTTGGATGGGAAAGGAAATATACTGGAAATAGAGACAGGATAAGGAAAAAAGAGAGAGACAGAGAGAGAGTGGGAGATAGGCCAGACAGAATTTTGTCGAGCAGAAGCACATAGACAACGGCAGTATCAAGCATTTGAAGGGTCAATGTAGTATTAGCAAGAAATAAAGTAGTAAGAGAACTAACAGAAGCTCCTAGTGTAAGTAGTGTTACTGCCTTTAATGTGAGAGACAGAGAAAATACCCTCAGCACTATAGGCCTATAGCAGCTTATCTAACTGATTCTCTGTTGTTTCTAATTGTAAGCTTCATCAAAGAGGAGGGTTTTGAGTCTACTCTTAAATAAGCTAAGGGTGTCTGCCCCCAGTTCCAGAGTAAAGGAACCAGATAGCTAAAGCTTCTGCCTCCTGTTCTCTTAAAGACCTGACGGGTTACCAAAAATTCTGCATCCTCAGATCGACGAGCTCTGGGAAGGTGATAGAGTTCAGTGAGATCTTCAATGTAAGATGGAGGCTTAGGGTGAAGAGCTTTATACATGATCATGAGGATTTTGAATTTTATTCTAAATTTTATGCGGAGCCAATGTAAGGATGCCAGGACAGGAAAGACGAGATTGCCCAATTCTAGTGGCTTTCTTCCGGATTAGGTATTTGTCCCACCCCTCATACGATCAGATAGGTT
>CM023616.1:1962989-1964227 GCA_013358685.1 Antennarius maculatus
AGAGCCTGTTTAGGGGAATCAAGTTAAATCAATTGTGATGTGAAGTGAATACACATAAAGACTGTTATATAACAATGGAGTTACTTCATAGATTAATGGATCTCAGAACGGACATGGATTCCCAAGGCCTACATTTATTTTCGTCACTGCTGGAATCACCTCAACTGTGAGTGGTGTGAGTGAGTGAGAACACAAAGCAAGCAAGGAGATAGAATTTCATTTCATTCCCCAACCCCAGCGTTAGGGAATGGTTTCAATCATTAGATGCATTTAAGTGAAACATATCGTGGCACTGAGTTGACTCTGTTTGCAGTTTTGGTTAGCTGTCGGCTACAGGAAGCCCTCAGCAGTATATGCAAGTTTTTCTTTTGTGTTGGATCTATTAATGGATCACATTCCTTTGTCTTTTTATCGGTCCATCAGTGAGATAACATGTATAAAAACCCAATAGAGCACCTTCACCTTATATATGAGGCATAATTGTAGCGTCTCGTTCTGAGAGGAGATAACTCGAATAATCCCCACAGGAAGGTTCAGTTATCAGAAGTGTTTCATTTGTTGAATCATGGCTGTAAATGTTTACATGATCTTCTCATGTATGACTCTGTACCACACGTAAAACCAAAGCGGAACCAAACAGGACAAAAACAGAATGAACTAAATCAACGGGACGAGAGGGGTCTGCCTTAGCGTACATGACAGTCTTGCATTTGTTATGTAAAGCACTACTCAAAGGTGATAAAGCCACATGTATGATGTGGCGGTATCTACAAAAAGGTCGTTTGTGGCAGGTCAAACGTTTGTGACAAGTGTTGAGGATGAGGCAAACTTACCCTCTAACAATAAACCATGAGCAATCTCTTATTGTGACAGATTAGAAAAGCAGTACCACACGTGACTGCGGGGACGTTCTCTAAATGGGTGAGTTTGCAGAGGGCATGTTTAAATCGAAATGCTTCCTAAATTACAACCACATTTTGGAAGAATGGAAGCCAAGTGGATCGGACCACCCTTAAACCTTTACAGGCTGGGCGTTTGACAAACAGACTTGATAGAAGAGACTAGATGCATACTCAATTTGCACCCAAACTACCTCTTGACTTGCCATGATCATGCAGATCCAGTTTGGCATTTTGTTTATATTACAAGCAATATTTACATCCATCCATCATCCAGCTTCAAGCACTTATCCGGAGTCTGGTCGCAACAATCTGAGCAGTGATGTCGATACTTCCATC